>JBBPMD010000335.1:0-28808 GCA_038090095.1 Zangia roseola
CGTCTGTACCAGTGAGAAACACTACTGGACGCGCGGGATTTAGTATGCGCTGAAAGCGTGCAATGATGTCTGCCGCGACGAGTGAGTGGAGGTGACCGATGTGTGGTCCTTGTAAGCTGCGTGAGCGGTGAAAACGATGGAGAATTGGGTGGACTCACGGGCATTTGGGTAAAATATCGGGGTGGTAACATAGAACGGCTTGTGTGTCGCGTTGCCAGAATAGCGTCGGACGGGTCTCAAGAATGGGCCGATAGTTCGCAAACGGAGGTAGAACATGAGTAGTCCTTATTAGGACATTTGAGTTTGTATTGATACTTGAACGCGTCCACCACCCGACGCGACTTCTACAACAATGGGTATCAAGGGACTAACCGCGCTTCTATCCGAACACGCACCCAAAGCCATCGTCGAACATGACATCAAGACCCTCTTTGGTCGCAAAGTCGCCATCGACGCGTCCATGTCCATCTACCAATTCCTCATCGCCGTGCGGCAAAAAGACGGCGAGATGCTCACCAATGATGCGGGCGAGACGACAAGCCATCTTATGGGTTTCTTCTACAGAACCATTCGAATCGTGGAGAATGGTATCAAACCAGCCTACGTGTTTGACGGGCGACCGCCAGAATTGAAGTCGGGCGTAGTAAGTAGACTGCGTCGAGTTGAATTCGTGACCCTCATTGACGCGCACGCGTGTATAGCTCTCCAAACGTTTTGAACGGAGAGAGGAAGCAAAGGCTGGCGGTGAAGAAGCGAAAGAAACAGGCACTGCTGAAGAGGTGGACAAATTCGCAAGACGAACCGTTCGAGTAACCCGAGAGCATAACGAAGAATGTCAAAAACTGCTCAGGCTTATGGGTATCCCTGTTGTCATTGTTGGTCGCTTCCTTACTATCTCTCGTGGCATTGAACACACCGTTACACTAGGCACCGTCGGAAGCAGAAGCGCAGTGCGCTGAACTTGCAAGGGGCGGGAAGGTACGTTCATCGTGAGTATCGCCGGATACTCATCCATTTTAACCATCTTGGCAGGTATACGCGGCCGGCTCGGAAGATATGGACACCCTCACTTTTGGTGCCCCCATATTGTATCGACATCTCACGTTCTCCGAGGCCAAGAAAGCCCCCATATCAGAGATATTTCTTGATAAGGCCCTTCAAGGTCTCGACATGTCCATGTCACACGTAAGTAATCCTCTGACGCGTCAGAGTTGTATTGACCATGCAAGTGTACAGTTTATAGATCTATGTATATTGCTTGGTTGCGATTATCTTGAGCCTATCAAGGGTATTGGTCCCAAGAGTGCATTGAAATTGATACGGGAGTTTGATGGATTGGAGGGTGTGGTCGAGCACCTACGAGAGAAGTGAGTTCCTCACGGGATCTTGTCGACAGTGAATTAACTGTTCTCCCTCTAGACAGGCCGAAAAGGAGGAGAAGGCTGCTGATGCCGAGGATGGCGGAAAGAAGAAAAAAGGGGGCGTCCAGGTTCCAGAGGAATGGCCCTGGCAAGAGGCGAAGCTGTTGTTCGAGAAACCGGACGTGTTACCAGCTTCGGAAGTGGAGGTAAAGCCCCAAGTCCCTACTTTGCTGACTGTTGCATGCAGGCTCACCGATCTAACTTGTCAGCTTGATTGGAAGGACCCTGATGTAGAAGGTCTAGTGCAGTTTCTGGTGGTGGATAAAGGATTCAAGTTCGTGACCACTTCGCATTACGTCATTGTTTTGTTGATATATCTTTCCGATGTAGCGAGGAACGCGTGCGCAAGGGCGCTGAGAAGCTCCAGAAATTTCTCAACGCAAAACAGCAGGGGCGTCTTGATGGTTTCTTCAAGGCTCAGCCAAAAGAACCTAAAGATGGCAAGAGCAAAGCAACGAAAGGCAAGGGGAAGGAAAAGAAAGGAAAAGAAACCAAGGGCATGGCGAAGCGGAAAGCGGAAGACGAGAGCGAAGATTCGAGTAGCAAAAAGAGCAAAATGAAGAAGGCGTAGGCTCAGCTTGATGCATGGATTGATATAGTAGTCTATCTATAATATTGTACTTTAGTCGATGTTCGAACGTTCTACCCTGGATTGCTTGATACGGAAGGCGAATATAGTTCGGACGATGCGGCCCGAGCCTCCCACCAACCGGCGACCTTGCTCCGGTCTGTTGGTGACAATGACCATCAATACCCATACCCAAGTACCCGTCGTTCAGAAGGTTCCTCTTCGCTCAGGACCTCCAACGATAGAGGAACTGCGAGCTTATTACCCCGCGCGCTTTACGTGGCCCCAGTTGAAGACTTTTGTGAACTCAGGGTACGTCCGGTTCTTAACTGTCATACGACTTCGTCGCGACCTTTGCAGGGACCTAGGTCTGCTGAAGCGCGACAAGGACCTTCAACTCAGATATGATGACTGGGTCGTCGGGATCAAAGAACAATATGGATCAGTCAGTGCGTGCATCATGGATCGGTCAATCGTAGCGCAAGGACCGTGTTCTATGCTGACATGCGTCACGTAGTCAATTATCTCATAAACCATCGACTGCAGTGGGGTAAACCCGATACCCTTTCGCTACTCCCGTCGGCACTAGACAGCTGGTCCATTGCCCCCCAAGAGAACGGCGAACTGGAACCTTACCCAACGCCAGACTATTTCAAAGCCGATATACCGCTCAACTCGGAACTGATCTGTATCATGCAGAATAGCTGGCCCTATTCAGGTGCAACATTCATCGACTGCCCGAGTCATAGTCGCTGATGGCGCACGTAGTCCCTCCTGAAATAGAACATTCCTTGATCTGGAGCCGAGTTCCCGTCTATCATCCCACCACGATCCCGCCCTCCATCGACGCCCGCATTCAACAAGATGGTCTTTGTGGATTTACAGGCTCGATTGACCCCCTTGAGAGCCTCCCCTCCCTCGAATCGTGCCTCCCGGCACTCGCCGACTGGGGTATCACCATAGACAACCTCATTCGCTCTTCACGCGGAAACGAGATGGAAGAGGCAATGGTGGAGAGCGCAGGGAAAGAAGTGTGTAAATTCGTGAAGCGCAGATGGAAGGAGAGCCAGTGGGAGACGGCATGGTTTGTCAATCCTCCGGTGCGTTTTCTGCGAGGTTTCGTTTGTTTGCCTTTTTTTGAGCACGTTATCCCAATATTTGTTGCAGAGGCTCCAAAGTATCCCGGGGTTAGCCCATATCCATGTATTTGCACGTAGGAAAACGGCCGAGGAAGGGGCCATCTGGGGTTCTTGATCATCATCAGTACGCAAGCAGTTTGCAGGGATACAATAATAGATTCACAAATAGAAGGCAAAGATGGGCGACTGCCCTTAGACCTAAAGTGTTGCCATCTTGACCCAGTTTCTTATCCGTTAACCTTGTATTCGACTCGGCCCAGGAGCACAAGATCGCCTATTGCCGCTGCCGTGGCTAGGATGACATACACTCATCGAAAACAACCTTCCACCAAGTGAGATCTAAGATGAAGCAACAGTCACATTGGCTCTTAGTGCACTCATGTTACAGCAATTGTTTCGAATCTCAAAGACTGCAATGACAGTAGACATTGGTTGATCACATCCTAGTAGCTACAAAGTCGAAAGATTTTCATGTCTTGAACCGTGAACAACTAGCCAACCATCATACAGTCACTGGCAAAACACTCTGCTTCATCTCGAAGAGAACTTCAATCTCCTCGAGACTCTTGCCCTTGGTTTCAGGCATGAAAAAATAGCATACCAGAGTCACAACGGATGTCGATGCACCGAAAAAAAAGTACGGGCCACTGGGCGATGCGCGGAGGAAGAGAGGCGCAGTCAAGGCCACCACAAAATTAACAACCCAATTGGCAAGCTGGGAGATGTCAACTAAACGTGTCGGCTCGGTGAAAAGAGAGGGCGACTCACCTGTTGGAAAGCACATGCCTTTGCACGCAGGCGCGTAGGAACAATCTCGCACGCGTATATCTTGATGACCTGTCAGCACAAGAAATCACGCCACGTGCCTTGGAACAGGGCACCTGGGAACTTACGACCGCCCAGGACCACGCGAAATTTGCGACGAAGAGGTAGATGAGGATGATAACGGCCCACTGAGAGGCTTTGCCGTCGAGGTAAACCTCTCCACCTGCCTTGCCACCGTGAACCGCGTATATGCTGCCGATGGCCAAAAAACAACTGGCAATGGCGATTCCTCCTCCTATCAAGGGGAACTTCCGGCCCCACTTATCCACCAAAAACTGAGCAGGGATGGTAAACGCTAGATTCACGATACCCGAAACGCCGGAGGCAAGGAAGGATGCGCGCTGGGATGAGAAACCTGCTTGAGTAAAGAGAATTGGCGCATAATACAGGACGGCATCGATCTGCTCCACAAGAGTGACATATGAGCAGGGAAGCAGGGATGATGATGCGAGGAATGTGACAATACGTACACCACAGAGCATCTGAAACCCTGTCAAGAATATCCCTAATAGACTCCTCCTAATGTACTGTTTCGAGAAGACTTCAGAGAACTTGGCGTGCTGCATGCCACCCTCTTCCACAGACCGTGTGATACCATGCAATTCCTCGTGGATGTTTTCGGTCCGGCGGAGTCCCGACAGTACTTCACGAGCTTCCTGAAGCCGACCACGTTGCACCAACCACCGCGGAGAGAATGGCATGAAAACCATTCCGATGGATAGCGCGAGAGCCACGAAGGCTTCGACGATGAATGGGATACGCCACGCCAGGCTGTTGTCAAGCCTTGAGGATCCGTAGGCTATGAAGTACCCTGCAGCGATACCTATGGTAATGAAGAGCTGTAGCGTGTTTGCGACGGTACCACGGATGTCTTGAGGGGCGATCTCGCATAGGTAGATCGTCACCACTGAGATGGACTGGCCTTGCCCGACGCCCGTAATCAGACGAGCACAGATCAAGGCAGGGAAATTGTTTGCTGAAGCGGATATAACGGTTCCGATGGCGACTATCAATCCACCAGTAAGAATACCATACTTGCGGGAGATGACATCGGCGACGTGACCACTGCACAAGGAGGAAATCGAGGCAGAGAGCAGGATGGAAGCAACGTAGATTCCTAATTGACTGGATGAGATATGTCCAATGGAGCGACTAAATTGTGTCATTTGCGTGAGAGGCCCGATAGAACCTTTCGCCGGGATGGTCAGGAGGGACACAGGCAAAATTTCCGAGAACTCACCCGTATCAAGTCCCCATAGCATTCCGGCCAAGGAGGTAAGCGACGCGATCGAATAGATCTTAAGAGTGACTGAATGCATGGGCTGAGTACGAAGACATCCTAAAGCTCCACGCAACGCCCTGTATTTGAGGAAACGGAGCGATTTCCCGCCGACGAAGATCCATTAATGGAGATAAGGTTCGAAATGAACGGCCAGAGCCATCACGGTCCTCGTGACCACATAGACGAGGTTGCACGTAATAACGACAAGTGACGGTCTCGGTTGAGGACGAGCAAGCTTAGTACCCAGTTCATCTGGATGAATAGCTGTGGAGGTTAGAGTGAAACAATCGCTTGTCAAAGCCTCGAGTCTCACCGCTAGTGAGGCCTTGAGGGCCTGTCTGGGCCTGTCAACAAATGTCAGTCTGATGGGTCGTACAAATTGGTCTCGCTTCGAGAGGCGTCAGTGGGGATGATAATGTTGTAATTCGGTTAAGCGGGCACGATGTTGAGCGCTACGCTGAGTTTCGAGTTCGAAAAGTCAGGTTGATTCTGAAAGTATACCCGGTACACTTCGCCAGCTCACATTAACATCGCGATACTCAATGCCACTGCTCTCCTTTGACTTTTTCATGTCTGCGCGACGAGACTTGAACACCTCAGAGGACGACGATCCAGACGAACCACCAAGAAGATGGTTCCACTATATTCCACTCTGTGGTCGGTCAATTGCCTCTGTCGGTACAACCGACGATTCTCACCGAGACTCACCTGCGCAGTGCTGGTCGTTCTGATGATGGCTCCCCACCCATCTTGGCTGCTCGTTCTCGTCAACCATCACCTCCGCACACAGCATTCCACATCAAGTTTTTTCGTCCATCTTGCTGTTTCATACACCCTTACATTCCTTGCATTTTGTTCGCTCATTGTTTGTGTGGCTCGTGACCCCGGGCCAGTCACTCTCCCCAAAGGAGTCTCAGAAGAAGAAAGCGGGGATCTCGGATTGCGGGAAGCCCTCATTGCCACTCCAGACTTCGACGACGAGTTGACCCCTCTCAAGTGGTGCCGCACGTGCTGGGGACCGAAACCCGAGCGCACACACCATTGTAATCTTTGTGGACGCTGCGTGCTGAAAATGGGTGAGCTATGGATAGGCTATCGGTTCTATCATGAGTTCTGAATCTGATCAATCAGACCATCACTGCCCTTGGCTTGGAAGTAAATGTGTGGCAAGTCTAGACCGACGTCCGACCACTTACGTCTGCTGATCTTCGTCTAGGGCCATAGAACTTATCCCGCATTTTTCCACTTCATATCTTGCATAACCCTCTTCTCAACATACATCGGCATCATTTCCGCCCGTGCGTTCTGGTGGTCACTTCATAACCCGACCACCGTGCCGGTGAGCATGCGCAGCCGCACGTTCACTTGATACTTTCTCACTTCCCACGAGGATGATGCTACGCCCATTCACGAGCTTCTCCTGACTGCGGCAGGCTTCATCTTTGGTATTGTTGTTGGTTCCTTCACGATATATCACATGTATCTTATCTCGTACGTGTTACTCGCTTCAAAGAGACTCGTAGATTTCTGACAGGTAAGTAGCACGAACCAGACGACATTGGAAAGTCTCTCGCCATTCCTTCTGCTTCGATATTTGCCACCACTGCCTGTCTCGCTCCGTCTCTCGGACCCTCCTATAGAACACGAGTTGTCATACAAGCAGAGGTGTCTTGTGCGAGACACTCACAGTTCAGTGAAGCTGTACGATATCGGATGGCGCAGAAACTGGGCACAGGTATTTGGGTGGAACAAACCACGCGGTTGGATATACCGCCTTGTATACGGTGGTGCCGGGTGTGTGAATCCAGCTATTTATGACGATATATTTTGTACTGACCCCCGACGGGGTTTCAGCAAAGGGGACGGGCGATCTTTCCCTCGTAATCCACGTGCCGACGAAATGCTATCAAGACTCGCTGCACATCTTGCAACGGTCGACAAGGAGGCATGAACGCCGCCACTCCCACGTTGGGCTCTTTGATCACGGGCTCAAACTTGCTATGTTATATCGGGTCATCGAACGGTGTGTTTTCAATGTGAACTAGGACTCCTTATTGTTGTCGCAAGCAATATACCTTGTCTAATCAGGAATCAGTAAGCCCTGAGAAGCTTCAAGTTGAGTTCCTCAAGCTGCCACTGCAGTGCATAGCAATGCGCGCGTGACGGTGTCCTTAAAATATAGCGGACTGTGGGATAGATCATCTGATGGCCTCTTTGTCGCATCTAGCGCCATTCCTCTTTCGCCTTTGACTAGATACCGCCATGCCCATCCATCATATCGGTGAGTGTGCTGCTGCTATGACCCCTCTTCAGGCTCGCACTGACCCGGTCCAGTCCTCCTCAAGTTCAAACAAGGCGTCTCCCCCGCCGACATCGAAAAGATCAAAACAAGCCTGCGCGCGCTGCCGTCGCTGGTACCCGCCATCACCGGCGTCAAGGCCGGTCACAAGCTCAAGCACCCCTGCGATCACGATTTTGACGACGGTATGGTAATGCACTCTGAAGCATTTCTCCCATTAATAGGCGAGCCCGTGGCCAGGCATCATCTTTGTTTTCAAGGACGAGCACGCCTTAAAAAACGAATATGTGCCTCACAAAGAGCATCAAGCCCACGTAGCACGATCGGAGCCTTTCGTCGAAGGTCAGTACTTCAATTCCCATACTAGTCCGTGTCGTTTCCACTCATACTGACGATTTCCCACAACGCAGATAAGCTGATATTCGACATTTACACTGAAGCTGAAGAGTAGGACGAGAAATAAAGAAAGATTACTGTGATCGGTAACTCTATATTCACTATTGTTGAATGTCCTCGAGTGCGGCGTAAACAATCCAAACGTGCATATACTATCATGATGGTACTCAATCGTAAATTGGCAGTGGCATAAGTCTGGTGTCATGTCGCATGAATCAGCACTCGTATTACGAGTGGATGAAACCCACTCACTTATCTGCGTTGAACAAAAAGTTTTCACTATCGTCTTCGCCTTCCAAAAAGTGTCGGATGTAACACTAGAGACGGGCGTTTCTCAGATCACGACGGCGACTGAGTCGGCTGCCTTACCTAGGTGCCCGCATACTGTTTCAGCAAATTCTCCATTTCTGTCAGCTCTCCCCTGTCGAATGGCCGAGGTCCGCGGATACTCTTGCCTCGGTCTAGTTCCTTCTCCTGCGCATGGTGTGATTTGGGTCGTTGGCAATGACCAATCACTGTCCCTTTCAAGTTTGCTAATGAAGTTCTTCGACACTTGGATTGAACCCGTTTTCATCGGAATCACCCGACGAGGACCGAACACTCGTCTTTGTCTGATACGGAATGAGAGATCGGACTAACGGAAGGACATGGCCCACCCACCATCTTTGCAAATCGCTCATAGTCTGTAACAAAGCATTGTATTGCTTCCAAGTAGTCACCGTATCGTCTGGAATCGCATGGAACACCTTGCGTTAGATTTCAGTCTACACCAAGATAGTGAGCCAAGACGTGCGGTAGCGATGAGACAGGCACTGACGTCGTGTTCGGCACATGCCACCCAAACGTCCACCCAAAACGCATCCGAGATTGGGTCCTCGAAATCGTCAGGATGGATATGCGGTGCTGGTATCGGTGCCGGTGTCTTGCCCTTTTTTCTCCGATTAAGCCCCTTATATGTTGTGCTCTTGTCCTCTGCCGAATCTCCACGATCAGATGCAGAGTGTAAGGGATCGTATGCGCCCTCAGGCTGGGGACCTCCGTCCACCACTTCCCACCCGGCAGCGCGTACGTTGAGTGGCGTACCAATGTTAGGATCGGACTTTAGACCTTCGTGCGAACTTGGTTCACCATTAGCCGTCTCCTCGACTCGCACAGTATTAAGCGGTCGGTCCTTGGGGACTTTAGCTTCGGCTGCGGAAGTTCCCGCGCCAGTGAATCCAACGTGCTTTTCTTGGTCCAGTGGGCATAGTGTATGATTCTCCTGGAAGGACGATTCATCTTTGCACCAGAATCACGTTTCTCGCTATCAGCGACGGGCGGATGGGATACCTTCAACAGCAGTGCGGTGGCAACGTGATTGGCAACGTGAACATCTTGAGAGTTAGATCACGGACAGAAAACCACGTACCCTCCTTCACTCCATGTACCGCCGAGTGTTACGAATCATGAACTGGTTGTTCATGCCACAGCTCCGCGGTCTGACGACTTGGGGACTCTTCCAAGTTCCTCGATCATGTCAGTATCACGAATGACAGCGGCTATCTCAGAATCTCGATCACCACGCTGGGATCGCTCATTAATGTCTGCACTTCCGATGATCTGCACTGTGGCACAAGGTGACGGAATCTCTCCTGCGCACCACGTTCACCACTGCGTTGCAGCGCATGCAACATCGTCTGTCGCGGCAGTGGTCCATGACGGTGGTGGACGCCTCGTCTCTCGTGTCGATGCGGGGTAGGCAGGCCCCGAATTAAGGTAAGAGTACCCGCCGCCGGCGAGACCGAGGGTGGAGGCGGTGGTGAGTGCAAGTGTACGTCGGGAAAATAAAAGTCTGCGGACTGCGCCGTCGCGAGGTGGAGTGAAGCGAATAGGTTGGGCTGCGGTTGAGTTTCTTGATCGATTTGATGCTGGACTCTTCACCGTGACGTCGGCAGGAGTGAGACTCTGACGCGAGGGGTATATGAATGAAAGTTTGTTGAAATTCTTGTTACACTCTCCAGCGCTGCGGTCCGGTCGTGTGACCGTTAGGACCCGGAACTGAAAAATACGCTCTTCAAGGAACTTGTCCGGAAGGGTTTATAGATGGCCGTGTTGCATGCAATCGCCGCAGGCACGTTCGCTCGATTATACTTACACTGCGAAAGTGGGGTAGTATCGAGAGGCGTACGATTGTCTCATGATAAACTCTCAAGTTGCTTGCCTCGATCGGTAATTTACGGGCCGTCGAACCATGTAACCAAAAGCCAGAATTTCGTGAGGTACATTAGCAACTGGATCTAGGATAAGCAGACTATCTGGGCACTCCAGAAACCCTACACCTATTGCTATTCAGGAGCGAAAAAGTTGGTGACTGTGTCACTTTTCATGTGGCTGCGATGCCTCAAGCCCTCAAAACACAGCCACAACGCTACGTAAGCGAGACGCTCATCTCAGGTCCTCCGACTCGTCAATGCTCCTTGTCACGAGAATCCCAAGCATGAACTAGACCCAGGCTACATAACTTGAAGAGACAATTCCACCCACCTTTGCAGCTCACACCCGGCTCTGCTGCCGTTCGGAGTCCGAGGACCCTTTGGCCATACACTCCTTTACCTTGCCAATGTCCATAGCGGTCTTTGAGCCCACTCGCCTTTTCCAGTGATCATGGCTGCAGCTACACCTGAGATCCGAGTATCCGCAATGTTCCGTGCTGACCCCGAGTCTGCTGTGTGGCACTGGGTCCATTGCCTCACGTTCTCAGTCGAGACCCTCAATCAGCTTCATTTCCCAAGGCCGTACCAATGGATTAAATATGCAATTGGGGTTGTTGTCGGCGCATATGGTGAACTTTCTTCCAGCATTGACTCGCAGCAGGATGTCATCGGCCATAATGACCTCCCATCCGAGAGCATCCACTTGTACTATCACATCACCAGTGAGGAGAGGGAGAGAATGTTCCCCATTGATCTCGACATGGGAAGCCCCACTGTCACTTCCACTGGCTCCTCACCAGAAACACAGAGGCTAGAATTCTGTAACAAAGTTACAGAACGGGATGGCACATGCGTGTTAACAAACTTTCCGCCGAATAATTGCGAGGCTGCACACCTCATTTCCCATGCCAGAGGCAATGATGATGTATGTCTTCCATTATCCCAATTTCGCATTGCTGATTGCGGTAGTACATTGCAAGTTATATTCAACACCGAAGTCGAGTTGAAAATGACTTCGTAGAAGGGATTGATGATGTTCGAAATGGAATACTAATAAATGCAATTGCTCACAAAAACTTTGGAAAAAGCATTGCATTCCTAATGGTACGTGATCACCCCTTTAATTTCAATGGTGTCTGATGATGGCCAACTACATAGACACCTAATTTTGCCATGACAACCGCGGACATCCACCCTGACCTACCACCAGGAGAGAAATGTTGCACTGCGCATCGGCTTCTTCCAGGCCAAGCATACGAGTCGGATTTTGGCAATCCCGCACTTCCTTCGGGTTGTCGAGTCCGGATGCCTCCCAATGGTTCTGCTAATCGTGCGAACTGGCCCCCAGACATACTTTTCGATGCCGTTTATGCCAACGCGACATTATTACAATTTGCTGCTCCAGGTCTACCCAATGCTGTTTGTCAATGGAAATCTACCTTTTACCCTGGAGGAGCCACAAGTGCAAGGGGAGCAGATTACCAGGCAGTAATTCAAGAGCGAGTCGATCGGAAACAGAAGCGGGACAATGGAGACGTCCTGGACATCCTCACGATACTGCCATACATCGCAATGCCGCCAGAGAGAGTGAAACAATTTTGGAGAGAAGCTAAAGAGAAGAAGCAGGCGACGGAAAGGACCCGCCTAGAGGACAAGGTTGTGGGTTGGAGAAAGGATGTTATCGATGCGTGCCCGTGATGGTTTCATTTTCTATCTTGTAACCTTATGTGCCCATTTGTAGCTCTGTTTGCGCGGTGGTGATTTTGTAGAACCTTGGATGTAAGGTAACCTGCTACAGCAGGTACATCAAGCGTGCTTTTTCAGCAAAGAGGACGGACGATCTTTCCCTCGCGCGCCTCACAGAGAGCATCAAGCCCATGTAGCACGATCGGAGCCTTTCGTCGAAGGTCAGTACTTCAGTTCCCATACTAGTCCGTGTCGTTTCCACTCATATTCATGATTCCCCACAACGCAGATAAGCTGATATTCGACATTTACACTGAAGCTGAAGAGTAGGACGAGAAATAAAGAAAGATTACTGTGATCGGTAACTCTATATCCACTATTGTTGAATGTCCTCGAGTGCGGCGTAAACAATCCAAACATGCATATACTATCATGACGGTACTCAATCGTAAATTGGCAGTGGCATAAGTCTGGTGTCATGTCGCATGAATCAGCACTCGTATTACGAGTTCATGAAACCCACTCACTTATCTGCGTTGAACAAAAAGTTTTCACCATCGTCTTCGCCTTCCAAAAAGTGTGTCGGATGTAACACTAGAGACGGGCGTTTCTCAGATCACGATGACAACTGAGTCGGCTGCCTTACCTAGGTGCCCGCATACCTGTTTCAGCAAACTCTCCATTTCTGTCAGCTCTCCCTTGTCAAATGGCCGAGGTCCGCGGATACTCTTGCCCCGGCCTAGTTCCTTCTCCTGCGTATGGTGTGATTTGGGTACGGTCGTTGGCAATGACCAATCGCTATCCCTTTCATGTTGGTAATGAAGTTCTTCGACACTTTCCCCCAGAGGATTGGACTCGTTTTCATCGGAATCACCCGACGATGACGGAACACTCGTCTTTGTCTGATACGGAATGAGAGATCGGACTCATGAAGGACATGGCCCACCCACCATCTTTGCAAATCGCTCATAGTGAGCAACAAAGTGTTTGTATTGCTTCCAAGTAGTCACCGTATCGTCTGGTATCGCATGGAATACCTTGCGGTAGATTTCAGTCTGCATCAAGATAGTGAGCCAAGACGAGCGGTAGCGATGAGACAGGCACTGACGTTGTGTTCGGCACATGCCACCCAAACATCCACCCAAAACGCATCCGAGATTGGGTCCTCGAAATCGTCAGGATGGATATGCGGTACTGGTATCGGTGCTGGTGTCTTGCCCTTTTTTCTCCGATTAAGCCCTTTATATGTTGTGCTCTTGTCCTCTGCCGAATCTCCACGATCAGATGCAGAGTGTGAGGGGTCGTATGTGCCCTCAGGCAGGAGATCTCCGTCCACCACTTCCCACCCGGCAGCACGTACGTTGAGTAGCGTACCACTGTTGGGATCGAACTTTAGACCTTCGTGCGAACTTGGTTCACCATTAGTTGTCTCCTGGACTTGCACGGTGAGCGGTCGATCCTTGGGGACTTTAGCTTCGACTGTGGGAGCTCCCGCGCTAGTGAACCCAACGTGTTTTTTCTCGTTATCAGCGACGGGCGGATGGGACACCTTCAACAGCAGTTCGGTGGCAATGTGATTGACAGCGTGAACATCTTGAGAGTTAGATCAGCAAGACAACTATCACGGACAGAAAAACCATGTACCCTCCTTCATTCCATGTACCGCCGAGTGTAACGAATCATGGACTGGTTGTTCATGCGACAACTCCACGGTCTGACGACTTGGGGGCTCTTCCTCGGCATTCGGATCCCACTTTTCCTGGAGAGGTTTGCCGTACGACTCTTCTTCACGTGATGCATAATCTTCGTCAGTTATCGCGTCCACGTCAATCCCAACATGTTCTCGCATCAACCGGACTCGCAGCGTGTGCGCAAATCGCCCAACTTCGAACGGCCTCCCTGCCATCGTCCTGTGCTCAAAGTCCATCGGTCTGGAACTCAACAAGAAACAAGCTTTGCCACGACATACCCCTCGATCATGTCAGTATCACGAATGACAGCGGCTATTTCAGAATCTCGATCACCACGCTGGGATCGCTCATTAATGTTTGCACTTCCGATGATCGCAAGTCTGTCATCGACGACACAGATCTTGCTATGAATGTACACCTTGAACGTACCCATCGTTAGCCCATAGAAATCGATACAACGCCGGAGAGCTCACAATCTCAGTTGCCAAGGCCCCATCACGCATCTTGGCCCAATTCCGCAATGAGAACACACGAATGTAATCCTCAGGCTGGCGAAATTTAAGAGCAGAAGACGATCATTGAGGTTGCAACTTACTTCGATTCTTCTCGCCCGCAGTTGCTCATATATCGAGCGTTCTCCCCGGAATAGCGTGCGATTTTGACAGTCGAGAATGATCCGTATCTGTCGATGGTCGTTTCAACCTCGTGAACATGTCAAGCACCAGAAAACCTACCGCGCTGGCGTCGCCATGATCTACGGGAAATGGGAACCCAGGAAATAAAGGAATGACGATACAACACTTCCATGGGGTGCCCTCTCGTTCCGCGCGAATAATGCGTCTGACGATAGCATCTCCAACTCCATTCTCGATCTCAACGTCGTTGACAACGGTGCTTTAAGTTGGAAATGAGATCTATTATCAAATTCAAGATGCGTGTGCTTACGAAGAGATGAAGAACTGATTTTCAATGTACACAAAATGCTCTGAGTTATCAATGACTATTTCGTATCAGAATCGACGTTCGACGAAGCACCTCCAAGGGGACTTACCTGTTATATATGCTTCCTGGATAGAATGTTCAACCCGATTTGGCGTGCCGAGCGACCATGGTCCAGCCGAGCGACAAATCTGCATCTCACAGGTTCCGGTAAGGCCCAAAGTCTCTAGCTCCCCAAGTCTAAACTCCGGCGGAGGCAACAAAAATGGCATAAGCCTTGTATGATTCTTCGGGAAATAAGATAACTATCAGCTATTTCAAGCCCAGGAATACCGCCTACCTTGATCCGTAACAACCAGTTCCATCTAGAATTATTTGTTAACAGGCGAAGTGTGTAAATTCATCACCGCACCTTTCTACGAAATGTCGAGCAAGATCGCGAGCTGGTTGGCCGACGACTTGCATACCAACATCGTGCCTGTAAGCAATGAGTGTTATGAACGCTCATTCCCGTGAGCACGCACCATGGCATTCTTGGAACTTTGGAGCGATCGTACATGTCCTCCTCAGGTTTGCTGAGAGTATGAAAATCCAGAGCCCTCGGATTACTGTAATCCTTTCCTGTCATATTATGTGACGGACAGTAAGCGCTAAAGTATTGACGCTATGAGCCTGTCGGCACTGACCTGGCCATATTTCTATTTTGTCTGGCGATAGTTCGGGATCGTCCACAAGGACATGTTGTGGGGTGTCCCATCTGGAAACCATTAAACATGCTCTGTGGCACAAGGTGACGGAACAAACCTCCCGAAGCAAAGGTCTATCCCGCCCATGAATGCGATAGTCTGATCAATTACGCAGAGTTTCTCATGCTGAAGGAATGTAGGTGTGAATGTCCGGAGATCGCAGTTTATCCACTTACGTGGGCCCAATAGAATGTGCCCGTCTGGAAATGCGAAGGTGAACGCTGTATCATGATGTTCTCATGAAGAGACGAGAGCCTTTGCTTTGCGTAACTGATGTATGGATGATGTCAGAAAACAACTGAAAGAGTCACGGGATCTTGCGCACTTGCTATCCGTTGGTGTTGTGCGGCTCGACACTTCCTGGCTGGTTACGATGTGAATCTGCGAACAACATGTATCAGAGATAGATACTCACTATAGTATCACATATATCTTGACCCCTTCCTTCGCCTTCCTTCCTAGGACTTTATCCAAACGATACTTGTCCTTTCCTGGACGTCGTAGTTGTAGCTCTGGAACAGGTACTTGAATAAAGAGTATACAGCTTCCGAGGTGAACAACTGTACCCGGTGATAGCCACCAATCATGGATATATATGGTCTCTTTCGCCATCATGAGCGCTCTCGACAGATTCCACATATAATCGCGCTGTAGAAGGTGAGTCGGTGGCACAACAAGCTACAAGAAAGCGCTGACCCCATCCACGAGCCACTGTGCAGCTACGTTCATCCGTATCGGCGCAAAGCTGTCAAATCTATTCTTTGTCACAAATTGACAAGTAGCTGCAGCCTTCTCCAACGCTGTGATCCATTGTAACATCTGGCGCTGAAATTATGCAGCGTTAGTCGGGTCCAGGAAATTGGCTAGGACCTCACTTCGTTCCTCGCAAACAGCTTCAGCCGCATTTGCGAATTCTCCACATAGAACGTGTGTTTCGAAACGTCTTGTGAACGCTTTTTTCGCTTCCGTTCACTCTCTAATAAGGAGTGCTCCCTCTGTTGATCCTGGTCTTGCTCGTTACGCTGAGGTTGAGACGTTTGAAGACGAGTGTTTGTCGCGGGATCCGGTATAGGGGAAACTGAGACGTTGGACTGAACTGAGCTCCCCGAAGAGGCCGTATCGGTTCTCGAGAGCCTAGACCGAGACGGGGTGTGATTTTCCTGGCTCTCGATATTGCCTGTGCTCTGTGGGGATCGCTGGCGCACGTTGAAAGCTCTGGTTATCTTGCCTGTGATAGAGTCCATTACGGACGCACAATCGACTTCCGTTTCCTGGGGCAGTAAGACTTCGTGTGTTCGTTCAGGGGTGTGAAATTCCCTGTCCGCAGGCTCTGGACGAAGGAGGTGGAGTCCTTTGCGATAATAACGAATCGGACGGACGACCTTGAAATCTAGGTCCAAGAGGAAGACGTCCAGAATAGTTAACTGTCGAGTCGATCAGCGGTGTACGATCGACAAAGAGGTGACGAAACAAACTTCTCCAGGTTCTTCGAGTATAACCAGACAACTCTCTCGCACGGCACACCAACGAGATTGTTTTCGGTCCTTCCTACTGGTGGATTTGCGACCGAGTCCGGGATTATTTCCGGACGTTTCGAGACGCAAATAACCAGCTTTGTATTGAACTCCGCCTGATTGCGCAAGAGATATGAACAAGGCGCTAACTTCAAGAAAGCCGGATAGTCTGTTTGATGATGGATGAAACATCTAGGAGAGAGGTCAATATATACTCGATCATACTGCACTTGGACAACGTACCACGGCGCGAATAAGTTTAATGAGATAGTTTTCTAAAGCTTCACGTTGCAATAACGCGAAATCCGCTTGACGAATTTGGGTTCCGCCGCTCCCCATTTTGAGGAAGTTGAAGTAGGGTAGACCTTCGAACACAATGGTTAGGAATACACAGGGCGCGATTTCGAGGGAACATACTGATTCGCGGAAACTCTGGGAGCTTGTCCTTGTGGATGCTGAATGCATTAGTTATGGCATAATGTGTGTGCAATGAGAGGAAGTCGCGGAGTTGCCGATAAATGACCCATCGAGCAGCTCCATTTGCATATTCGCACTCAATTCGAAAAACGGCCTTTTGTGCGTGTAACGGATGTAGGCTATCGCTGATACGGATACGCAGTCGATGAAGCAAAACGGGGATACGTCGATGACCTTTGTCATCCCGTTCGAACCAAAGACCCAACATTAAATTGGAAAGGCCGCCAGTGATGAGTTCGTCGATGATATTCACCTCCGGGGGCGTAACAGTATGGGTCGTGGCTGCCGAGGGCGTGTGTCGTATGATGGACGGGATCAATGATCGTAACTTGCTCCACTTTTCTGAGCCTCCGGAAGGCTTTACTGATCTCGGAATAGGGTGAGCTGGTGACACTTGCGCGTGATCTTGGAACTGAGAATTATCTCGTTTGACAACCCCAGGAGATCCGTGTCTAGAGATGAGCTTATCATGCTCCGTGGACTGTCCCGACCTTTGAGGTTCCTCGAAGACAAGCGTGGGCTTGTCGTCCATGGAAGGCTGGATCCACCTTGTGGAAGACCGAGATTCATCCGCGCCTCTAGTGTCGCGGGCCTTCCCCTTTCTATCTGTCGAGTCTCTATCGACGGTTGAGCTGACAAGTTCCAAGGCGCCACGGAATGACGATTGCGTTCGGTGGGAGCGAGGTCGGTGAGAGGCAGAGTGAGGGTGCTCGGCAAGGTCGTTTTGAAAGACATCTCCATCTTCGCCGAGGTTATCAAGGTGACTGAAGGGAGGACCGATGGGGGAGCCAGAAGGAGTAAATTGGTATGACAGGGATCGGGGAGGGCCGGTCCGAGTGGAAGGTGTGTCAGGCACTGAGGAAACGAACTTGGAAGCTCTCGCGGCGGTCGACGGAGGAGTCATGATATGCAACGCAGGTCGTTGGTCAGACTGGTCATTACCACCGCTCGAACATTCGGATGGGGCTATTCCGTTTTCATGACCACCATGGTTGGTGGCGAGTGTGGCAGACACCACACCATGAAAAGTGAGCGGGTTGTTTGGCTTGGGAGTGGACTGCGACGAGATTCGCTCCGTGGTCATGAGCGGGAGGAGCACAGGATGTCTTGAACGGAGCAGCTCCTCGCTCGTGGCCCGATATGAACAACTTTGATCGCTATATTTGTACCTGTGTCAATTACGTCGATGTTGGAAATTCGTGTTCATTGTTACAGTGGCCTACTTGTCGCTGCGACATTCACTGCGAATGATTAATTCCGGCTCGTGGCCCGCCATCAGCAATTCCTTCGCATCCATCAGCGTAGCGGCAGTGCCCGGTGATGCAATCGTCAACCGGTATACTACTTGAATCAGTGCCACGAGCGCCAATTGCCCTGGACCTAACCTGCGCGAACGTTCCTAAGCTACTGGGCCGCAGCTATACCAGTACTAAGCATGTCAATTACCCTTTCTGGCTCCCTAAGCACATGTTGCTGGACTGGGGTCAAACACACTGGCGTTCCTCAAGGGTGCATCGAACCACTCGGTGGCCTCGATACCTACATCGCAGTACCACCAGCAGAGACAACACCCGGATCACCCAAGAAAGTTCTCTTGTTCTTCGCCGACGCCTACGGTCCCCTGTTCGTCAATAATAAGTTACTTCAGGATTACTTCGCCGTGCAGGGTGCGCCCTTTGTGGCTGTATGCGTTTCGAGCTATCACTAATATGATGGAAAACACAGGATTCATCGTACTCGGGCCGGACTACTTCTTCGGGGTCCCCGTACAGAATCTCCCCCCAGATCGGGACAAGGTTGCATGGTCTCTGGAAGCACTGGGTGGAGCGGTCCGGGTATTCCCAGAGTGGTTTAAAGCAGTCAAATTGACATACGGTAGGACTCGCTGTGCCTTTGACACGTTGCCCACTGGCAGTAACTTCTGTTTCATAGGGACGGAAACGACCAAGTACGTCGCTGTCGGTAAGTCACGTGCGCTATTGATGAACCAATGGTTCTTGAACGTGTGTCCAGGCTACTGCTTCGGCGCTCCGTTCGTGCTCGATCTGGCTGCAGAGGGATCAATCGTGGCAGGTAACGTGTCTTTCACGGACACCAGATAGTATTGCAACGTGCACGCCTCTGTAGGTGCTGTTGCCCACCCTGGATTCCTCGAGGAAACCCATTTCCAGAAGCTCAGCAGTATGTCGTCCAATCTAAGCTAATATCGTCTAATTAAACCAGAACAGGACCCCTCCTACTTTCATGTGCAGGTAAGATTTAAATGTAACACACAGCCAACTCGTTTGTCCCTGACTCTACAACAGAGGACGACTTTACCTTTCCTCGCGAGAAACGGAGACGTGCTGAGGACATTTTGGTCAGTAATAAATCAACTTATTTCTTCCAAGTTTTCTCCGGAGTATCCCATGGATTCGCTGTTCGCGGTGATCCGAATGTTCCCCACGCACGTGAGTGCCATCACGCACTTGAACATTGTACGAACTCTCTCTACTCAACAGGTTGGGCGAAGGAAGAAAGTGCTCGCGGAATAACTGACTGGTTCTCCCGTTTCACGACGTGATTTCGGAGAAAAATGCAACGATTGTCACTGTAGGATAGTCTACTCCAATGACTAGATAGTGAAGTGACCATGCATCGTGTCGGGGACAGGCTACCAATATACTGATGTCCTTTCTTCTCTAGTCGATTGGGATGTGCTGAATCCAGCAGCCGGATCTAAGCACCGTTAACATGTGTCTCTCCGGCTAATCTTGCCGCTGCGCGACCTGCTTTCAATCCGAATACGGTGCCTGCTGTGAGTCCGCTACCCCCCGGGTAGTTGTGATAAAAAAGATCCCCGACCATCTCTCCAGTGCAAAACAGACCTCGGATAACTCCACCACGTTCTGACAGTACCCCGGCTGTCTCTGGATCGATTCCCAGACCGCCAAACGTGAACGTGATCCCACAAGCAACCTTGACAGCCAGGAAAGGCGCATTCTCAATCGGAAGGGCCCAATTCGATTTTGCAAGAGGGAGCAATTGCTTAGAAGATTGGGTTGACAGGCCGTCCTTGATAGCCGGGTCCCATTTGGAGTTTGGATGTTCTACCCGGTGCCGGTGAACTGCATCATTATACTGGCGCACTGTCTGCAGAAAGCTTCCCTTGTCCCGCAACCCCTTTCCCACTAATCGGTCAGCCAATTCCTCGATGGAGGAAGCTGTAATCTTGTCCACGACACCGTCACCGTATTCTTCTCTTCGAAGATATGGTATGGTTTTCGTGTCCCAAATTTGGAAGACACAACTCTCCGGCTGCATCAAGATTTGCCTCCCGAATTCCGCATAGGTATAGTTTCTAAAATCCTGGCCTTCATCAACAAAGCGTGCTCCATTGACGTTGACCATGATGCCCAGCGGATACCCGGATTTTGTGAACTGGTTGCTGAGCTCTCTGTCTCCAGAATCGATAGGCGCGTTTGCATCCCAGCAAGTGCTATGGCATCCGCGCCAGTCGCCAACGAGCTTGGCACCGATCGTCTTAGCCATCAAGATTCCGTCACCGGTATTGTAAGGGGTTCCGCGAACCTGAGCATCGATGAGCCATTGTCTCACTACCACTTTACCGCAAACTCACGTGCGCATGTATCCACTCCGGTCCGAGGTGTTTCATGCGTAGCTCTCGATTGGATTCGTAACCTCCACACGCAAGGACGACCGCAGATCCTTTAAGGGGGACTTCCTCTTCGTTCTTCCGCACCACGACCCCCGTGACGACCTCTCCCTCAGTGATAAGCCGTACGGCGGACGCATCGTACCATAGCTTCACGCCCCTCTCCTCGAGCGCTCTCAAATCCGCCGAGACAAGCCCCTTTCCACCGCCCTCCACGCTCAGTGCCAACCCGCCCCAAAACTTGTGCTTCCCGTCCACCTCGTACGCTTGCCGATGAAACGCCAAGATGAACGGCACCCTAACCGTCTCTGCGAGCCACTGAATCGCCTCCCTCGAGTGCGCCACCATCGTCCGGACGAGCAGTACGTTGGGCTTGTTCTCCCCGAGACGCATGATGTCGGCGACGAACTCGTCTGCGGTGTACGGCGCGACTTCGATCGTGTTGGCTTGGTCAGGGGTGACGTTGGTAACGATGGGGAGGAGATCGGCGAGGCCGGTGTGAACCGTACGATGGGCACCGGCGGTGAAGTAGCTATTCCCACCAACCCATTCTTTTGGCGCTTTTTCGACGATGAGGACGTCTCGACAGCCTGCTTCGACCGCGGCAATCGCAGCTGAAGCACCGGCGTGCCCGCCGCCTACGACGATACAGTCAAATGTCTCTGTCATCTCAGTCCAGGGGTTTGTGGGGGATCGATTGCGGATCGATGATCTTTCCACTTCCGCAGGCGGAGTCAAGATCACGAGGTGGTTCCACGGAATCAAGGTTGACTTTATTTATTTATTGCAGTGGTACAGATATGATACACTTTCTTGTTCGCTTGTTCCATTGCTAGATCCCCCGACGGTTTTTCCGAACGATCTATCTGTGACTCAGGCTCACGTTCGGGAAGGGTTCACTGCCAAATATCCCCCATCTATCACCAACTCCTGTCCATTCATATATGCCGCGGCGGGCGATGCGAGGTATACTGCTGTTCCAGCCATTTCTGCCGCCCTGAATTCAGTGGGAAATGAGTTGTTGTTGTTGGAAGGTAGAGGGAACCGCTAACTTACGTTCCGGGCCGTTTGGCGGGGACTGACAAGATACCCATGCCCACCGCGTCCGTTGCCTCCTGACCGGAAATGAGGGCATGGGTCATCTCGCTTTCATACACGCCTGGTGCAATCGCATTGACACGAACTGGGATGCCCCGGAGGGCAAACTCCGTAGAGAGCATCTTCGTGAGGTGAGAAGCAGCCGCTTTCGAGCTATTGTAGCAAAACTAAATACACGACAGACATGAGTACGGGAAGGACGAGGGAGAGAACTCCGCACATGTCTCTGCGCGATCTTGATCAATCCGCTGATACTGGTGATGTTGATCACGTTCGAAGTGAAGCCGAGTTTATCTTGGGACCCTTTGTCGAGCAATTCCAGGAAGGCCACGGTCATAAAGTATATTGAGAACGTGTTGACGGAGTATAGCGCAGACCATTCCTCGAAGGATTCAGCGTTGAACAGATATTGGCTGATCTCTTCTGCCTTTTTGGGTGCTGATGGCGATGGTTCGTTCAATTCGGGGGAAAGAGGCCCCGATTGACCAGCGCTATCGTGGAAGGGTCAATAATTCCAGATCAAAGTAGATCCGCAGATCCGTACTTGTTCACAAGGATATGTAGCTTTCCCTCCTCCTTTCCGAGCCTTTGCACGGCCTGATGGATGTCATTCTTGTTTGTGGTATCCATCTGCAACCTAAGAGCGCCCAAGAGATAGAGCGCGCCTGTTTCAGACACGAGATGTACACCATGCGTGAAGAGCAAAATCTCACGGGATGAAGCTCCCCATGGTATCGCTCTTACTGGCATTCCAGGACTGGGCGACGTTTTGAAGGACCTCGAGTCGTCGTCCAGTGATGTAGACACGCGCGCCGTTGGCAGCGAGCCCCTGAGCAATCATCAAGCCGATCCCCGTGCCCCCACCAGTGACCAGGGCCACTAGACCATTGAGATCGTACAGTTTTTCTAGTGTGAATTGAGTCGGGGATGTCATGATAGAGCGAGTGATGCAAGATAGGCAATACGACGGCTTATCGACGCATGTAGGTTATCCGACGTGCCGCCGGACCGAGCCATCTCGGGTTCAGATTCTGAAAGCAACTTTAAGAGAGTAGAAAAATAATCAGGCAAGTCAGATATCAAGTACACTCTAACGAATTACATCTTAACACACTACCAACGGCTATGTCAGTCCGAACCCGAAATTCAAACCAGGGACAAACCATGATCCTATGTGTCCTATTGTCTATACGCGATCGTAGAATATTAGAGTCCAAGGGTAATAACCACGAGTGTTCACCGCGTATATCACGCTCCACTCATCCTCATGGAAGTCGTCACATCGCCGATCCTAATGGATCGACTGAGGGTATCTGCGTAGTGAGCAATGATGGTTCGAACCAACGACCCTCTACGATCAAATTTCGTAAGCAAGTATGGCGTGTTACGTCGAGGAACTTGGGCAATGCAGCAAACGGTCTAGAATCCCCGCCCGGCGAGCCAAGCGAAGTTGTGCAGTGATCTCGCAGGTATAAATTGCCGAGTTGGGGGAGAGACAACCGAGAAAGTATGGTGATAAGCTCGGATGGGATATCTGAGTCTTCGTTGTGCACGCGGAGTGACAACGATTCCAGAGAAGGCAAAGCAACATTACCGTCGCCGATGCGCGGCCTTCGGAGGTGCAGCGCCTGGAAGGATGTAACCTTGTGGCAGATGCACAATTTGAGCTCCCGGATGCGGGAGGAGACCTGTAATATTGACAGAATTTCGTCGACGGCCTCTTCCTCGCGACTAAACCCGTGATGTGTGTAGTCCAGAAAAACGAGGTTTCCAAACAATTCTGGAAGCCACGTCAACCGTACACCTTCCAAAGTAGCTCGGGAGAGTTTCGGTGCAAAGCCACCAAAGAGACTGAACTCTTTGACATCGTCATTCTGCGGATACCGAAGAGTAAGAGTTTCGAGCTTTGGAGCTTCCACAGGGCCGTTGAACGAACGATCACCCGGATTGGGAGATCGATATTCCCAGAGATAAGAAGTGGACCGGCAAAGGGGTCCAAGTGCCGCATTCCACAGGTACGGAGCGTATGAATCGAATTGGATGTCGAGTGATCGCAGCAAAGGGATGTGCGGCGCAAGAAGATGCATCTGGAGCGCCGCGGTATCTATATCATATAGCGCCCTTGAGAGGGAACACGACGCGAGTACGACATCGAGCGTGCACGGTCTTGCGCGGCGAATGCGTTCTTTCCATGTGTGCACGTTGGAATCAGGACTTAGAGACACACGTCGCCAAAGCGAGTGTGCGTGCAAGGTAATAGCCCTCCATGGATGACACACGTGAGACACGAGGACGGGGAACATCACGTCATCAACTGAACCCAAGGAGAAAACAAGCACGAGGAGTTCAGGAGGTAGGCGGTGGATTGGATGCAAGGGCAGCTGAGAGTTGGAGTTATCGTAGAGGGAGAGTAGCATAGACGGGCGTGACGATAGCATGGGAACAGTAGGTTCCTCGAACGTCGAGGCGAGGGGGGTGTGAGGGTAAGGGTGACAATTGGTACGATCTGCGAAGAACGTCCTGCATTCCTTGCTATCTGCGCGGGGTCTGGAAGGGATCAGAGATGTCCAACATCGCAAGGGTGTGATAGACGTACGATTGAAGCTGTACTTTGTCTTGAATAGCTCTGGTGAAAGAGCGCGTGAGGACCAACTCACGGCGACGAGAACGCCTGAGGGTCGAAGACATGCCCGTGGGGCTTGTTTGCCAGGCGATCAGAATTAAGAGTGCGCCATGCGTGCCCTGAGACTTTTATGGGACTTCTAAGCCACAGGGGCTGGGCGAGATGGTCGGGCCCGAGGGATAATAATTCTCTAGTATAGCACAAGGCATGAGAGAGTACATATGGGCGGGTGTGAATGACAGCAAAAATGGAGAGCTCAGCTATGCCAACTCCGCAGGAAAAACCTCCGTGATGGATCCATCACTTTTTGTTCTTTTGAGCCAAGACAATAATGCAATCAAGCCGTAACTCGTTCGCAACGGTTCAACAACGCGCACTGCAAGTGCCATTTCGAGAACGTAACAGTATGTACTTTACGCAGCAATGGACCTTGGACAATAATGTGTCCATAAGTGGGCGCCGAAGTACTGATGGACATACAATGAACCACTGTATCGCACACTTGCGGAAGCGGTCATTGCGGATCGTGCCTTCGGAACTCGCGGATCAACGTTGAGCATCGTCGGCGAGTGGCGTGCCATCATGAGGGACCCCGATTCTTGACATGCAGTCAGCTGTTGACTTGCATCACTGCCGTGAGCGACCATGACGACTGTGATCAAAGCGTCCCGATCCCCGTAACCAATAGCGGCTAGAAAAACGCTGTGTTTGAAAGTCCTTCAAACCTGGCCGTCTTCTACCTGTCGCGATCGGCTACATAAGTATGCGTTGAGTTACAAGCCTACTAGTAGTAAAAGTACAAACAAAACCACGCATTCGGTACTTGCCGCGACTTGGAAGTCTACAATCACAACTTCGACATGGATGACGCCGCCAATGTCAGCGACGGCCTTGACGCGCTGGCCGACTTGCTGACTAGACTGTCTGTCAACTCCTTCGATATCAACCTTCATGTTCAGCACATCAATCTCGCCCGCTCTCTACCTGACCTGGATGCACAGGTTGTTATAGCTCAAGAAATGGCTGCTAACTACCTTGCAGTCGGAGAAGACGTATGGTTGCCCCTCATTCATGCGAAAATGTCTTCCGCAGACCTCGAAAATCCGGCCGACGTCTTGGAAGTCCTGGAGTTGTACGCACGTGCAGAGAACGACTACCTATGTGCGTAAGCGTTTCTTGCCACGAAAGTATATGTTGAGCGGCTGTTACAGCTATCCCCATCCTACAGAAACACGTTGAGTTTCTAGTCGACCGACATGCGTATTTCGCAGGGCTCGACATGCCACCAGATGATTTGGGGGATTACTTCTCTACCGCATGGACTCGCGAGGCTATTTCAGAAGTTGTTTCTAAAGGTAGTGGACATCTTACAAAGGTGACGACTTCTCTGATACGATGCAGGGTGTTTCTAACGTTTGACTGAAAGAGCCAGAACCTCTGGGAGTTGCAAAGCGAGTGGGAACTCGAGATGCTTGAGGAGGCTTCTCCAGCCGAAAAGTACGAGCCATTCTCTAAATGCTACGTGTACTCATCTAGAGCCATAGACCACAACTCATCCAACACGTCGAGGAACTTCACCTTGCGCGGCTTCGGCAGCCACATGCAGGTATCCGCTGTTGCTTCATCTTGCGCTTGACTATGGTGGCTGACCCTTGGCCCTCAAAGGTCACGAAGATACCTATCAGTCTTATTCTTCCTTCACAACTACGTATAAATCAGCAACGGAGTACGAACCGTTACTTGTCTCTGCTTCGAAGCTACGCTCCCGTGCCGTCAAATCATACGAACGGTGTGAACGTTCTGAGCTCTCTCTAGTAAGGAACCATTTCGACAAACTAGCACTATTCTATTCTAACAGATTTGCTCTTGAAGACCTCCCTTGACGCATATATGCAGTATCTTGCATCAGAACGAAAGGGTAAATCCCCGGATGTCTTTGTTGTTACTGGATTGTACGAGCGGGGGATAGCTGAGGCAGCTAGACGTCATTTCTCTGGCGAAGGGAGCGCGGAGCAGACGCTGCGGACTCTATGGCTGGGGTACATTGATTTCCTGGTACGCATAGGCAAGATCCCTTTCGCGTTATCGTGGCTGATGCACGTTATTTCGATTAGCGAGGACAACAGGTAGACGAAGGCGACCTGGAGCGCGCAATCAAGCGTGCGACGAGGAGTGTCCCTGGATCAGGTGAAGTGTGGGCGCGGTATATCCGTTACTTGGTGTGTTATGCCGTGATTCGTTGTCCAACTTTCGACTTATGGGCACTGTAGGAAAGACAAGCTGATACGGACTCGGAGGATGCACCCACGGAGGATAGTGAATCGATTTCTAGTACTGTTTCATGATGCCCAATTCTTCTTGGTCATTCTTCTGAACATCCGATCAGATGCCTATCAAAGGGCGCTCTCCACCAACCTTTTCACTAGAACAGACCCCAGCGGGCCCGACCTCGACCTCGAACAAATTATGCCCCTGATCCTCGCGCGCGCCGGCGCTGAGAAACGGGCAATTGAAGCTGGAAAGGCAGACGAGAATACCTTCAATACGTTGATTAGGGTTGTGGAAGATGGCATTGCGATGGTGAGACAAGGTAAGTATTAGCGAATAGGGGTGGATTCGAGTATCTTGATGCAAATCGCGCGCGATTCATTTAGCTTCAAAGACAGGGGATCAACGATTTAGGCTGGAGAAGTTCTTATCTGAATTGGTATGTTCTTTTTATCACGTCTCTTGGACGTTTTCTTATAGCCCGGGGTGCAGTATTTGAATCTCGTCGATGTCGCAGACGCAGCTATTGCTTTGTGGGCTGCTGCTGCCGCACACTACAAATCCAGCTGGGCGGTGTGGGTAGCGTATACTGACGTCCTTATGTGGGTGCTCATCATAGCTGAAGTTTCTGGTTGATCAATACTGATGCGTACTTCATGCAGTCGGGTAGACCAATATGACGCTGCACGATCAATCTTCCAGGATGTCAGTACCAAAAATCTTGACTATCCCGAAGCTATCTGGGATGCTTGGCTCAATTTTGAGCATGCGCACGGTTCTCTGGCTTTGCTAGAGGATGCGCTTGTACGAATTGACCGTGCCAGAACCCAGGTTGAAGCAAGACGGATGAGGGTGAGAAATTTGTTACGCCATGTCATCTACATGTCTAGCTCATGCAACCCGGTATCCTTCCGCAGGAGGCGCAGAAAGCGTATACAACAGGCCAGCAAGCGAACGAGCAGCAGGCTACGTCTGCGGCTAGAAATGCAATTCCAGAAGGAACACTTGCAGACGGGATGGATGTCGATGTTCCGACTGCTTCTATTCAATCTCAAGGGAAACGCAAGGCAAGCGAGGAGCTCGAAGTTGATAGTAACCTCAGTAAGAAAGTGCGAATGGGTATGATGTCGTTCCACGGCCCGCGTTTATTTCGGCTGAGTGTTATTTGCCAGAGCCTCCGAAGGCGCCGCTGAAAAGGTAAGTTAGTGCGCGGAAGACGAGGAATGATGCTAATTATCTACTCCGGCAAAGGGATCGCGAAAATTGCACTGTTTTCGTTGCCGACATACCCTCTGGAACCAACGAGGAACAACTGAAGGCGCTTTTCAAAGATGTGCGTACTAAATCAACTGAACGACCATGTCTAACTAACTGCATAGTGTGGAGAAATACGTGAGATCAAAGTTACTAACATGCCAGAAACACTAGTTGCAACTGTCGAATTTGCTGCACGAGTATGTGCTGCTGGCACTCAGCATTTGTTTGCTCACTCTTGCTTAGGAGAGCATTCCCGGCGCGCTTACCAAAGACAAGAAACGCATAGATGGGACTGAAGTTAGCGTGCACCTCGCGTGGCGTTCGACCCTATATATGACAAACTTCCCCGAGAAGATGGATGATACTGCTATCCGTGATCTACTAGCACAGGTTCGTCTTTCTTGCTGATCATTACCTCGCTAATCCTGTTCCTAGTATGGTCTGATATTCGATGTCCGGTGGCCGAGCAAAAAATTTAAGGCGACGCGTCGATTCTGTTATGTACAATTCACGTCACCCGTAAGTTGACTGCCTCCTTGAGCTTTCCACCGATTGACATGTTACACAGGCTTCTGCGGAGAGGGCACTTGAGTTACATGGCCGTGAACTCGAACCTGACCGGACACTTAGCGTCTATATTTCGAACCCAGAGCGAAAGAAAGAACGCACTGACGCTGATGCGAATGAGCGAGAAGTATACGTCGCAGGTCTCAGCAAATTCACTAATAAGGA
>JBBPMD010000336.1:0-28771 GCA_038090095.1 Zangia roseola
TACGTCTCGCGCTGATTCATTCCGTATACCTTGCCAAGATTTCTGGGGCGCTGTCGTTTCTGGTATGTACAATTGGTGCCCATCACGTCATCCATTGACGTGTCCCATAGACTATCAGGCATACGCCGCTGCCAACTCTGAGAAACTCGCAAAGGCAATCGAAAGAGGGATACCCAATGCTCTGCGAGGAATGATGTGGCAGCTAATGTACACATAACATCCACGAATCTGCTTATACCTCAATCTATGACAGGGCAGCGTCCAAGGACAGTGAACTAGAAAACGCCTACTCGGCACTTCTGAAAGAGAATAGTTCACATGAAAAGGCCATCACTAGGGACCTCGGGAGGTCAGGTTCATAAGCTACTCGTGTTAGAGGCATGCCTTTCTGAAGTGCAGCCGGTAGAACGTTCCCCCATCACGAATTCTTCACAGACGGTCAGAGTATCGGACAGGAAAACTTGTTCAACGTGCTCAAGGCATACTCTCTGCGAGTTCCTGTTCTTTGACAGTGTGACATGCATCTGATCGTGTTTAGCTACGACCCTCAAGTCGGCTACTGCCAAGGATTATCCTTTGTTGTTGCAGTCCTGCTATTACACGTGAGTTCTTCCCATGTCTCGGACAACTACCCTTAACGTCCACGCGGTTAGATGCCAGATGAACAAGCGTTTTGCCTCTTGATTCGCCTGATGCAGACCTATGATCTCCGGGGACATTTTCTTCCTGAGATGCCCAAGCTGCAATTGCGGCTCGTAAGTTCCTCATCCTTCCTCAACATAGTGGCTTTCTCAGGTTTCCCAGTTTCAGGTACCTTTCGGGCGCGCTTGGAATGTTATCATTCTGAATTCATGCAGTTTGATAGATTGATCGAGGAACTTTTGCCTGTACTGCATCTGCACTTTCTGCGGCAAGGCATTAAATCAAGCATGTTCTGCTCGCAATGGTTCCTTACTTTGTTCAGTTACAGGTATGTGACAGTCCAGTATACATCCCTCGTCGCTTATTTGAAATCATTGGCCCTAGATTCCCACTAGATATTGTATTCCGGATATACGACAATTGTCTCGCCAGCGGCATCGAAGCAATCTTTGCGTTCAGCATTGTCTTGTTGCAAAAAAATGAAGATGTATTGCTCACACTCAAGTTCGACGAAATTTTGTCGTTCATCAAGACAAGTGTATTCGAGCGATATAGGGTGGGTCAACTTGACCTCGCTTCATTCGAAAGTGGGGCGTGTCATTGATATTACCATAGATCAAGACCTCGGACGAAGATGTCGAAGGGCCGGAACATGACATGCAGGCTGAACATAATGTGGACGAGTTCGTACAGGATGCTATCTCCTTGAGGATTACCCCTTTCATGTTGGATGCATACGCGCACGAGTACGCTGATTTGGTGAGAACGCGGGAGGCACATGCCATTGAGATGGATACACTCCGGAATAGCAACCGGGCGCTCGCTGCTCAAGTGTATGTGTCCACGCTGCTGCAACGTCTGCGTCTAACCTCGTTTCTAGCAAAGAACTTGACTCGAGCCTCGCTCAATTGAATGCTGAACATGTGGAAGTGTTGGTCAGTTACTACTATTCATTGTCTGGTTTTTGCATCTAACCAGTTGGGTAGAACCAACTCGTAATGGCTCGACTCCGCAACGAAGAAATTGAAGAGGAGCTTGTTAAATACAAACTACTGTCCGTCCCGTCTCGTGTTGCTGCACGAAACTAATTCCATGTTTGATAGTTATGCAGAGGCGATGCACCAGAACGAAGATGCCATGTCATCCAACCGACTCTCCAAGACACAAATGGATCGCAGAGGCAGTCGACATACATGAATATAGTAACTGCACCTTTATTATCTACTCTTGCTATACATACCATCGGAGCCAATACCTTACTCGCTTGTTGTTCACACGCGCCCTCTGAGTCAAATCTTTGGTACACCACGCACCAACTGGATCTGGGAATGGGTATTCAGCGCTACTGAAATTCCGCAATCCATCAGACTGACCTCGTCCTTGCGAATAGTTCGCAACTCGCCAGGAGCTGTAGCTTTGCCCAAGGCGGCACCGACTGCGACTTTCACGGTCCGAGAAACGACCGAGTGTTTAGAAATCCAATACTTGATTTCGTCTGGGATGACTTCAATGACTGCAAGCCTGGGATCCCCTTGGTCGCCTTTATGCACGCCGTCACCGAGGTTACCCATGTACCCGGATACGCTTGCCAGCAAACACAGATCAGGGAGCGAAGGCTAGGATAAATCGGAGACTTACAAGCCAGACCAATGCTTGTGAATGAGAGCCTTGTCCTGAGTCACTCGAGCTCTTCCAGAGAAAGATGCCCAATCGGTCGAGTTAGGGTCAAAGAACGAAACGTTGACGTGAGAGTCGTTCTCGATCTCTTCAAATTTGCAAGAAACATTGTTCGCGAGGAACACAAGACCCAACTGAGGATCGCCATCCACTGAGAGGAAAAACGTGAGTTGAGACAAAGGGGTAAATGTGTTCAACGTACCGTTTGCGGGACTCATTGCACGAGAATGGAGATTACCATTAGAATCTCTGGTTACCAGCATCCCTGTCTTGGCGGCTTTGACCACCGTCTGCAAATCTAGGTAACAGGGGGGTGAACAACGGGACTCGCACAACGCGGTCAAGTTCATCTTACCGGTGACCTTTTGGAGTAGTGCGACATCCTTGCTTTCTGCGATGTGAGAGTACGGATCAAGACGAGCACGTTCTTCTGCGGAGACCACCATGATGATATGCGGTAGAAAGTTGTATCGGTGGCTGGATGGACTTCACTCTTATATACTCACCAACTCGCGTGACGTCATAAATTGTGGCTTTCAGTGCGTCATAAAGTCTTGGTCCAAATGCAGTCCTGTTGAAAATAACGTACAATACGGGCTACGCGATACAGTCAGTCCGAATGATAACAACACGACGGCCACCTGGATCGCCAATGCCAGAGCTACCTGAAAAAGGTCACGAGGTGCCAGCCAGTGGTGGTTCTGGCGCCGTGTTTACAGGGGAATCCTTCGCAACCTCATCCGCTTCCCACGTGCCGGGGATCAATATGAATGGGAGTATCCAGGTCGCGGTAAGAACAACACCATAGCCTGCGATTCGCTCAGTGGCGCTGCAGACTCGACGCGTACCGAGACCATACCTTTGTCAAAGCTCCTAATTGCAGACCAGCCCCACGCGATAAATCCACCCATGTAACCTACATAAGGAACCAGGTAACGAAGAATAGTCACGCCGGGGTGCATCTGTGGTGGGAGCAGGGCGACTGGCAAATGATCCATGAGCCACTGAAGAGCGGTCGTGATGATGGCAGCACGCTTTGCCGCTTCGAGTTGCTTGTTATTAAGTATATCCAAGACCGGAGGTGGCAGATAACTGGGATAGATATCGTGTCAAATTTCATCTCAAACGCGCTCGGACACTTACATTCGAAATCCCCACCACATGGTCTGCACGGAAAGTTTGGTGAGGGAAGGCACCCAGACGCGGTACTCCTTTACCGGTGGTTGACCTGCCGTGGGCTCGGTGGTGGGAAGTACCACCGTTGCGCCAGTGGCACCGGAGGGAAACTCTGATCCACTCTCGTTCCATTCAGTACCGGACGGCTCTGCAACGACGCCGCCCATAAGCATCTGATCAATGGAGTGGGGAGACAATGAAGCGAAATGTGGCGGGGGGCTGCGCCCACCGGCACCTCTGAACATTTGATCAATAGACCCCAAGGGCAGCGGAGAAAAGCGTGGCGAGAGACAATCCAAAGACAGCGGAGACAAATTTGGCGAAGGGCTAAATCCACCACCTCTCAACACTTGATCAATAGATTCCAAAGGGAGCGGAGACAGACATGGTGAAGGGCTGAGACCAGGCAGCGGAATACAACGTGGCGGTGGGCTGCGTGGACCTCTTCCCATCAACGCTTCGTTGAGAGACTCGGAGGGTAATGGAGAGAAACTTGACTGTGGGGTGCGTATCTCCGATCCGTCCCCGCGTACAGACACTATTTCCGAGCATGCGATCTCGACTTCTGACGTCTCGTCCGGCTCCAATGGACCATACATCATGACGGAGTTATTGTCGTCAATGCAGTCCAAGATCTCGGCTTTGGAAGGCCCGGGGGAGTTTGCACTCTCGGGTTTCCTGCCAAACAAGGGTCGCAAACGATCCAAGGGAGACCACAGTGATTGCCAGCCATTTTCAGTGGAACTGTTTTCAGAAGTGGGAGGTTGAGGGTCTGATACGGGAGAGGGGACATCCGCTTCTGTCTGTGAAGGAGTCCGTGAAGGAGTGGGCAGTGGAGGTCGAGAATAGGCCGAGCCGATACTGGATGCGAAGGAAGGAATTGTGGAAAACATGTCTTGGACTTTCTGCGCAAACGTGGGAGGGGCAGTGGCATCGTTCACCACCGATTCGACATTCCTGGGATTCATAATCGGGGTGTCCATGGGCGTTTGAATCGCGTCAAGGATCTGGGATGAGCACTTTGCGGCATCAGCGTTGTCATTCGTTGTAACGCTGGTTTGGGTTTGGGGTCTGCCTCGGTATGTGAGGTTTGTGAAATGCTCTGCCACTATGCCAGTGGCTTTCTGTTTGTACATCCGCCTAACGAGGTAACACCAAGACGCAGGACGAGGTATTGAAAGCGACACGGAATGGTTACCTGCTCAGTGAGTAAAAGACTAAGCTAGTATTCGTAGTGATCTCGAAGGACCGAAGGAAAACACGAGTTGTGGCTGTGTAGTATATTGATACATTGAATATTGAAATATTGAATAGTCTAGGCAAAGCTAGTAACGGCTTTTGTTAATCTCAAAACATTTGCTCGGGAGTATCGACACGACTTAAGTAGATCCAATGCATCGTGCAGTTGCAGCAATACGGAAGTTCATCGGAACAACCGTGTGCCTGTTTCCATGTCAGCTACATGACCAGTTTGCTTCAAATCCAAGTTCCTTACTCGTAGTACTTCTGTACTCCTTCGCCTTCCATAATCAAAACATCGCCCTGTAGACAGCGTTATAGGTATTTGGAAACATGACTTTTGTGTATCGCTCACATGACGGAGAACCAAGGTCAACGCATGACTACACCTGTTCTTCGAGGTCGGGTTTTCTGCGTTTCCGCGCAGACGGAAATGCATCAATGCTGCAGACCCCAGGGAGAGTGACGCGACAGTAGGTCCCAAACCTTTTTCACTGTCACTATGGAACTGAGAGCAGCTCAGCAAGGGCTTTATTCTCACGGCGGTTCAGTTGGCACTCACAGACATCTTCTGACGTTCCATATACGCCGCGCTCAGAATCTCGTTGTACGGAATGTCACTGTGTAACGCAAGGCTGGATCTCTCCTTGATAACCGCCAGAGCTCGTCGGACGCACTCAGGCGCCGCAGAAAAGGGGACCGTGTTCCCCGTCCCCCCAACATACTAACCGAGCATTAGTTAGCTCAGTTGACTTGGTTTCATCGGGCGTACCTGGTATGGCTCACCAGCTGGTACAAGGATTAAATTACCAATAAATCACGCGTACGTAGAGAACCGTACTCACAATTCTGAGAGAAGTAGTTGGTAAGTAATTGACCGCGCACTAGTCGAAACCGTATTAAAATTCGCCTCAAAACAGCGGTTGAATCAGCATACCTCTATGCTGGAAAAACATCAGATAGTGCTGCGGTAGGGTTTGATGTACTTACACTCCGCAGCGGGTAACGACGAAGTTTCAATTCACCAGTAGAAGCTTGTCGCTGATAAAGTTGGAAGATGTCGTCCGCCTCTCGATTCGACAATGGTGTGGCGAGAACGAGATGGATTTTACCTCTAAACCATATTATCAGTTGCCGATCAATGGGGAAACACGAACGGCGACATGTACTTGTCGTGAGGTAGGATGAAAGTAAGACGACTAGTGAATCCTTTCTGCGGCCCGAGGTTAATCGGCTCAAGACGACAAGCAATGATGCCTGTAAAAATTGAATGTCAAGGAGAAATGTCAGGTGGAAAGGATTAGGTACCTGAATCTTTGGCAATTCGCGAGTGCATGAAGTCCGCCGGAGGTCGCTGGTGCCAGAATTCCTTAGGTGAGCGTGCCCTACCGGTTACGACATGCTTGAACTAACCCGATAACATCACTGTCAGTGGTTCATGCACGTCAACATTGCACTGGCACTTACCTGGCAGTTAGAACATTCCCAGTGCTCCCATTTGAACCTATCGAGTCCGTTCTATCAAACTTGCCAATACACTTTACCGGTCTAGCTCACCTGCATGAAAGGCGACCACAATTCGTGCAATGCAATCCTTTGCTAAAAGCATATGTAGTCGTAACACCATCTTGCGTTTTGACCACTCTGGTTGGTGTTATTTCCGGCAATCTTTGGAGTTTGTCGGGTAACAGCTTCAAGAACTCCTCGCGATAATCCAGTTGCTTCGGGTCTTCGCCGTCTATACGCCAAAACATTTCGCATTGAGGATTGAGGCACATCCACCCTTGTCCATAGACAAACGGACTCTGCTTCTGGCAGGTTTCGCATCGGATGGTTGAAGCTTCGCAAGTGTTTGCATGATGCACCGAATCTTCCGTGCTTGAATCCGAGATGTTTTGCGGGTCGGGTGTCGTGCCTGTCAATTCCTGTTGTGGCAACCACCAAGGATCGCCCTGACCCTCACACCATTGAAACGCAAATTTCCAACGGATAACACGTCCCGATCCATCGCGGGTGGATTGGCACTCGGCTAGATAATGGTTAGAATACAACAAATTAACAGCTTTATGAAGACTGACCCCACGCGTGGGTTATCCAATAAAAGCCAAGCACAACGTACGCATGATTGCCCGCGGTAAGGTCATACGGAAAGAGCGCATATCTGTCGTCGGCAAGAAGCACGATGGGCCGTTTATCTTCGTATGTCCTCAACAGTGCACGAACTGACTTATCAGAGGCTTGCTGGTCCTGATCTGGCTGGTGCTTCGCTTTTCCGCACCGGTCAGGTAGTATAGAGTCGGATTTTCCACCTCTGTTCAGACTGTTCAATGGTGCTCAACCATACAGACGTCAAACGAACCCATGCGAGATGATTAGTTTTCCATCGTGGCGTAATATATCTCGACTGCATAGTTTAAAGACTTGAGGACAATAATGACAAGAAACACGCACCTTGCAGCGTGCGCTCCAAGAAGGTAACCTCGGACGATATCGTCCTTAAAGTATACCCCACCATGATAGGAACGGAAATACTCGAAGGATTCACAGACCTCTTGGCGGGTCTTGCCGATGAGTCAGTCACTATCAATGACCTAGCGATATAGCAACGCACCTGAGCCCATATACGCGGAGGAGCAAGGAGAGGAGGCTTAGGAACAGCTGAGGTTGGTGCGCAAGTTGGCGGATCAACCTGAGCGTCGTTTACTTCGTCCTGATCGTCGCAGTCCACATCCTGTTCTTCGGTCTGAGTCCAGTCAGGCACGTCCGGACCGACCTCTTCCCGGAGTTGAGCCAATGCGTTGCCAGCCTCGTCTCGTAAGACTCGCTCTACATACTCTAGTGATGACTCTCCACGTGGGACCCCACGGACGGACGTGTCTTCACCCATTACTGGTGCCGAACGCCGTTTACATACTTTCCGGGGAAGAGGCCGTTTCGATCTGATGTCCGGACCAAGAAGCTCGTTAGAATTAGCGGACGGGGTTTTGTGGCAAGCCACAAATTCTCCTTCGAACTCAAGACGCGTACGCTTCTTCCGCGTATTCGATGCCTTGTGCACAACCCCTTGGGTCGATGGGCAATCGGTACCTACGGTTCGCTGAACTGTGGGTTCCTCAAGGAACCTCGGATGAGCGATATCGAGTCCCTCCCCTTCGCCATCCAGGGTAAGTGCTCGGCGCAATCGTTTGTTTGCACGAGCAGCAAGCATCCCGGTTAATTTCATCTTCCGCACCTTCTTGAGGGTGGAACTTGATCGGGTCACTTGAGTCCAGGCATTCAAGCTTCCTTTATGCTTGCGACCGCTGGGCGCCGTCTGGGCGCCGCCCCCACCCTTGCTACTGAGGGAGGAAACAAAGTTATCAGAATGGGGACCTGTATGGCACAACTGAGCCTCAGAGATATTGGTCTCTTCACGAGGTAACTGGATCCTCTCGGATTTGTGGGTCGGCTCACCCGGGGGACGCGGATTGGTTACAATCCGCTTTGTTCTATGAGAGACGGCGCTCGCAGCAGTGACTGCGCGGGTCTTGGACGGCTCCCGGTCGTCTTCGGATGCATCGGACGGCGCAATAACCGGGGGGTTCTGAGAGCTGGCTTTCCGTTTCTTCTCCCTTTTACGCGCCGAACGTTTCTTCGACTTCGCTGCCTCTGGTAAGATGGACGTCGTTCCACCGGTCGTGTTGAAGGGCGGGGGTTGCTGTGCTTCTACGAACGCAAGATATAAACACTATTGTTATCACTGAGAAGTAAGACAGACCTGTACCAGGAGCCTGAGCGCGAATTTCGATTCGACCGGGATCGTGCTTAGAGCCGGATGTCGTGTGCGAATCTGAAGAACATTGGCCGCCTTGGTCTGTCACATAAGTCGCATCCTTGGCGCGCCCTGGTTCTAGGGCAGTGTCCACAGCACCCTTCGTGTTTTTGAGCTTGATGGCGTCTAGGCCATTCTTAGTTATACGGCCTGCGCATGTGTTGGCGTCGTCGGGCCCCTTGAGCAACATTCTCTGATACTCGAGAAAGGCCGTGTACAACCCTGACCCATCATCCATGAGTTCCAGAGTGCTCGCATCCGCACCAAACAACAGGGCTGCCCATTTTAAAGCTGCGGCAGCCGCCTGAGGAACTGTTGTCTGGCCTTTGTTCTGAGGGATGCGTTTGGAGTACTCACTTGGACATTCTCCTGCATGCTCTTGATAAAGCTACCACCAGCTTGGGTGGCCGCAGAACGCGAGCTCCGGTCATAGGAATGGAGCATGGCAAGCCGAGTGCTAAGGGGTTCGTGCCCTGCGAGTGATGGATCATCGATGCTGATGGGTAGATTCATGGTGACCAGACTCGATTTGGGGGCAACGCGTAAAGGAAGAAGGGTGTTTAAGAACCCTCCGCCTGGCTGCTGGGTGGGACAGACGATGGTGCCACCGAAAAGCGCCAAGCGAACAAAAGACACGAAACAGTGCTATTCATCACCGCGAATGTTATTTTGTTGTGCGTGTCAAGTCCACACAAGTTATTCCTCCGATCATCCACACTTGCAATATCCCCGCAAGGCAATCTCAGTAGCCGAGTCCACAAAAATTGGCCACCCCGACTGTAAGCTGTACGCAAGGCTGTTGATACTGGCTGTGTACAATAAGGTCTAAATAGTAAAACCGACATCTATTTCGTGCTTAGAGCGTGCTGAAGCGCCTCATAGACGTCTGCCTCTATCCGAGCCTCGAGCTTTTCCTCCTCCGGCCCATTACCAGCAGCGACTCTCAATGCTTCTTGTAGGTTGGTACGCACGGCCTTGAACCAGAACGTCAGTCAGGTCACATACAGTTAGGAAGTGTAACAGACCTCGGGTGAGAAAGAATCAAGTGGGGCACCCTCGACCACGTTAATCGTCAACTTGTTGCCAGGGTGAACGTTCGCAAAACCGCCAGACACTGCAAGGATTAGGAAGGGCACCATGCACGTTCTGGCACTACCTACCGAACCATTTTTTCGAAGTGTTTCCGGATTCGATTACCTCCACGACGCCAGGACGAAGGGGTTCAATGGAAGGGACGTGGTTTGCGAGGATACCCATGTCTCCGGTTGCAGCTGCAATGTTTACTTGGACGACATCCGCGGACGTGAATATTGCCTGACAAGAGGTCCGTCAGAAACACAAACGCGAAGGAGTACCGACAGACCTGGTGAGGAAGGACAAGTGAAAGCTTGATTTTGTCGGCGACCTCAGCGTAGCCACGTTTCTGTAAAATGAGTGCCGATGGCGCCCGTTTGGCGACAGTCGAAAGTAAACGCAGCGCAGACATCCTTTGAAGAACGCAAAGTGATTGTAGCCTTTGGAAAGTGTTGGTCGTACTCGCAACGGACAAACCCGGTATATGTATCACGTGATCGCTTCATATCAATGCTTAGCAATCCATAAAGTAGTATCTATTGCGTGCAAGGTATGACCACGTCTAGGTCCGCTAGTAGCAAGTACGACACACTGCGGCCCACTCTCATGGTTCTGACTTTGATTCATTCAATCCATTGACTCTTGATCTGGCGTAGTCTTGGGGTAGAAACTCTGGAGCACGCAAAACACCCCTCTCACTGATGACGAACAGTCAGTAATTTCGACGTTCTCATTGTGTGAGAATACATACATCTCGTCAACCGCAACCATGAGGTCGTAATTAATCTCCTGACTGACCACCGAGTTGAATTTGTACGAGGGGTGGGATCGCACGAAGTTGCGCATCCATGTAGCAGTCGTAAGCAATGACCCTGGAGTACTGGTCAGGCTGACAGGAATCGAAACAAAAGTGACCACCAACCATCGGCGCGACGACGAACGAGGTCGAGGTATTTGTTGATCTGCTGTTTCTCTGATGGATCCATGTCCAGCGTTTCAAGATATGCTTCAACAAGTCCAAGCAATCCTGGGAACGCAGCGCCCTGGAAAAGCCAATAAATAGTGGCATAAGACAAATGTGTTTGACACCAACCTTCCCGTTGAAAATCTCCTTCATTGACATCTCCTCGTATTCGTCCTCGACGGGTGTATCTACGAGCATAGGCGGAGCAGGCACACGAGGAAAACAATTTCGCAGTTTTCGTTCTTTGGTAGGTATACCATCCTGCCACTCGACAGGCGAACAAGATCCGGATGACGACGGGGTGCTTATCGCGGGTGATATATAGCCCGGAGGTAAGACCTTCTTGCGGAAGAAGAACTTGCCCGTGCAAGCGGCGTCTCGCTTTTGTGCCCTCGACATGTTCTCATCGACCTTGCAGACGTTAATCCCAAAAATCAAGGGAGTGAAAATATTAACACACCTTGGAGATGGGAATATAAAAATTGAGATTGAAAGCGAGGATGGCTCTGGACAGCAGCACAATGAAAACGGAAAATGCGGCGTTCTCGAAGTCGGTTAGCTGTACTTCCATGCTGCGGAACTCAACCCGCCAACCGATGGGGGATTTAGGTGGAGGCGGTTTGAAACGGAGTGTTTGCCAATTAGTAGATTGAAGATTCTTGCCAACAGCTTTGACATAGAGCATCACGGAGGGTGAACAGTACTTACCTCAAAGTGATCACTACTTGTCTCGTCATCTTGGTTGATAGTCTCCGAGAAAATCACCAGAGGATCACGAATAAATATGTGTGCTATGTGTTTGGCAAGCAATCCATCAATGCCTTTCAAACGCAAACGATAAATATGATCATTTAGTTTTGGAAAACTTTCATGATTCGCCACTCACCATGGTTGGTGAGGCGTGCGTAGATTTCTTGGTTATAAGGTACATCGGTGTCGTTGTATGCGGGCTTATTGTTCCAGTCTGTCGATAAATACAAGTCGACGCTGTCATAGCGCGACTTTGGAATAACATATTTGCTCTCCTTCAAAGACTAGGGCGGTAACATAAACTAAACGTCGATGTGGCAAGAAGCTCAGTTTCGCTTACCGTATTCCCGCGTTCCTCCGTGGTCCGATCATCCACACTGCCCGCGATAACATTCCAGCGGCTGTCAACGTCAGAGAGATAACCGCGCCAAATCGGACTAGCAGCAGTCAAGGCGAGCTGTGCGGACACATAAACGGAGGTACGTATCGGCGCTCGAAATAGACATACCATAATCGGGCCCACCGGGATAAGGGCATCATACATACGCCTCGCTTCCTCAACATTGCAGCTCTGGAATGTGAGTTGCAAGCAACAGCAACCCATCCCAAAACCCATCGCGTCCATGTAGATATGATCTATTAAAGCTGCACCATTCTTGGCCTCTGTACGTCAGACAGGCGCCGTGAGTCATCAGAACCATTTTCGCACAAGAGAAGCCTCACCAGCATCTTCGGGGTACAAAGAGCGCTGCCACGGTATGGTAGGATCGACAAACGGCCTTGGCGTCTTGTCATCAATGAAAATAGGAAGGTTGATAGCGACTTTGGAACCTCTCCTGCTTCTGATGTTGGCAGTGAGGGTTCTATAACAAAGTTAGAAAATGATATTGGGAAGGAAAGTGAAAGGGGACACCGACGGAAAACGTGCGTGAGGATTGGTGATTTCTTCGGGCAAGAATAGACTATGACTGGACTTGGCGTCCTCAGGGCTGAAATAAGGATCGGTAAAGACACCGGGAGCGCCCAAGCGAGGGAAAGACGTGACTGTGATAGGTACTTCGTTGGCATTCAGATGCCTCCTGGCAAGCAGGCGTCTGATAATGAAATTAGCAATGGATACGAGGAATGGATTCAAAGTGCTCGCCTGTAATGCATGTTGGACTCTACAGAGAGCAAGTCTTGGATGGAACCTGTGTACGGGGATCCAGGTGTCGATTCCAACATGTATCTCCCATACTCGGGATGAAAGGTAGGGATTGTCATCCTGATGGAATTAGGTACCGATTAAATGCAGCGACGAAGACGTTACTCACGAGTCTGGGATGTCATCCTTGAGATCGGTGACAATTTTGCTCAGTTTAGCAAGGATCTCGGTCTGGCGGAGAGAAACCTTTGCATTTTTTGTCTGTGAATCAAAGGCGATAACCATATACTCGACCTGTGGAAAGGGTGAGGTGAATGCAGCGCTGGGAGACGAGTTGGTTGCACCTCGTCACCCCAGAGGAGTTCGTCGCCATGCCTGTCCTTGACACTGTCCCAGGTATGGAGGAACTGGGTAATGCCGTGTTCTCTGACATGGTCGGCATACTTCTTTGCGTCGTCCCATGATAGAGGTGTGCCAAGATACAGAAGACCCATGAGGTGATATTAGCAGCGGATTGCGCAATCTGGGTGATCAGTGGAGTAGCACCAAAAGAGCGGGTGGGGACGGAGAGCAGCTCTGATATATCAGAAATCGCAGCCAACCAAAATGAGCGGGCCGACGCCATCCAGTGCGAGCCCATGTTTACTCAGGATGGCGTTTCCGATATCAGTGATTTGTAAGACCGAGTTCCTGTCCGGACTAGTCTAGAACTATTATTATCATAGACAAGCCTGGATGTGATGCCCACGCCCCGCTCATCTGACCCGACACTCCTCTATCTTTAGCAAAGCTGCCAAGTTCATATCCCATGTCCTTGCTAGCGTCCATGTATTCCAAAAATAAAGTAATGTCAACCATTCCCTCCGTTGGTCGTCCACTTGAGTATTATCTTGAGCGCAAGCAAAACATGACGCAGTGCACGTGTCCACGCTTCCTCTTGGCTGAACTGTAACTTCACCGATGCTTCCCCAATCTTGTCTTTAACGACCCTGTTTCACGTTAGCACAGTCCGTTGCACTCGTATCGTCCCTCTCCCACTTACTGATGCGGGAATTCGACGCCTGCGTCCTGCGACTTGACATAATCCATCAATTGTTTCAGGCATTCCAGGAAGGCCACCATTGCAAAATCAAACCGGCGATTATGCAGCAGCCGTCCAAAGTGGAGATCTCCCGAACCGTATAATTCGTATGTTGCCTTATCTCCGGTCGTTCGTTCAATCCGCGAAAAGGAACCCATTGGGATCAAACGGTAGCTGCGGCTGCACGTCAGTATATTTCTAATGAAACAGCGCAAGAACATACCTGTCGAACCTAAAGTCTAGTTTCCGTGCAATGGTATACAGCAGTAATAGTGTCTGTCCCCATGCGGCATTGATCTCGGGCCATTCAACCTTGTTCCGAATTGTATAAATTGTCAGAGCAAAGAGTTGGGTCACCCACTGGAACGCCCGGCACACGACCCAATCGAAGACCATTGATGGTCCCAAAGACTCCATCGTGGCCGATACAAAAGGCATCATTGTAGACGTTCGTACGTTCTAGTTTCTCGTACGCGGCATAGTCAGCGGCGTATGCAGCCCGCAGGGACGAAAGGAGAACAGCTTGCCCGGCAGAGGCTAGCTGATGCTCATTATGCGTGCGCCAGAACCTAGCAACTCGTCAGTTGCCGGGGGACACCCCAGCGCATTGGTTACACTCACTCGCCTTCCTCCTCCTCCAAGGCTCGCTCTTCCGACTCCAGCACACGCAGCTCCTCATCGAGCAGTTCCCTCTCCCGCTCAGTTGATCTCAGTTGCTCGATTGCGGCACGCTCGTCTCCTTTTAATTTCTCGATCTTCTTCTCAGTCTCATCTCTGCTCATGTTCTGGCTCTCACGTTCCCTTTCTTTCTTTAGTTCCCTTTCGAACGCAAGATAGCCGTCGCGCTCCTTCTTAGTTTCGTCTAACTGTCTTTGTAACGTGCTAAGAAGAATCTGTGTGCACTCCGCACATAGCGGATGATCAATGTCAGTGCGACTTGTCAGATTATTGAAAAGGCGCATGGTAGAGCGCAGATGATGTGATATAGGCGTTGTGGGTTGATCGGGTTCGGTAGGTACGGATGGCGGCGGCGGTGGCGGACCTTTGGATTGGGCATTGTTGGAAGGGGCGGCGTTGGGAGGTAAGGGTAAAGGTATGTTGCGTATGACGCTGTCCTGGAGGAGCACAAAAGATTCGTTTGGAGCTAGGTAGTTGCTTTGGGGTTGCTTCCCTTGTGCGCGCACGGAGAGGGGCGGCGAAGCAACCGCGTTGTCTTGATGAGGCTTTGCATGGTGCCATGCGGCTTTCGAGGCAGGGGAAGATGGTAGACGGGCCAATTGCTCAGCTTCTGTCACATTCTTGACACGTGTAGAGGGTGCCGGTGGGAGGGATGCAGCCAGCATGTCATATTGAGATGGTGAAAGGTCTACAAGAGAGGCGTCAAGCTGATATCCGGCATAGCCTGAATTGAATGTCGCCGTTCAGATAGAGCTGAGGTGCGTACCTGCAAAGGCTCCTTGCATTGCTGACAGACATAGTTCATCGCGGTCGATTCAGAGTGCGAGTCTTACCTAATGACGTACCTACTAAGCATACCTTTGAACCCCGGCTGTCTACTTGTCATTCAAATTTCAAACAAGCACTCAGGATGCGCAGGTCAACGTACAAGGTTGGCGTCCCAACTCGTATTTCAATCTCAATTTCACGGTAATCTTACACCACCGTGGCTCATGGCACTCTCGAGTTAGATCGCGTTCGTCTATTGGTTTTCATTGATGGCCTCATGACAACTCATGCAGAAAACGCGTTCAATGGTGAGGCGTTTTACGGCAAGCACGCACCAATCTTTGTCATATGATCACAGATGGCCGGGTACTCGAAAAACTTCCCCGATCCGCACCGCACCCTCCTACGTTCACGGACTTTTCGTCCCTCAAAACATACTCATATTCTTCGAGGATCTGCCGCGCTTTTGCTCGAAGAATTGCCTTTCGCTTCTGCTACAGATTCGCCTTCATATGGCAGCCATCCTTGCCTCATCCTTAGACTGGTGCTGCGTTTGATGGCACTCCTTGCATTTCCGCCCGCTGGAGCTTAACGATCAATGTGGCACTGACGACGCAAGCAGGTCCTATCTTTGAGTCACTTCCTAAGCGACCCCATGCACATGGCTATGTGCACCCACATATAAGAGGCTTTCGGCCCCAGTTGTTTGGTTCATAGTCAAATCATTCCAAGTCACCGTCAACTAGCAGGTAGGCATCTTTTATCCTTGTTGATTTATCACCAATCTATGTTTAGATGGCTCGTCGCCTCTTCGCCCTTCTCATTGGAATCGACGACTACAAATCTGGACGTGTTTGGAACCTCGAGGCCTGCGCTGACGACGCACGGCGTATGAAGCAGTGGTTGATGAACGACCTTCAAGTCCCCAACGCCAACGTTGCCCTTCTCGTTAACAAGGAAGCCACTAAACGTCGCATTGAAGACGTTTTTATGAGTCACCTCGTTAACAATCCCGCGATTTCCCAGGGAGATGCCCTTGTCATCTATTTTGCTGGTCACGGTAGCAGCATGCCTGCGCCTCGAGATTGGTGCGAGGGTAAACCACGCCACGTCCAGGTCCTCTGCCCCTATGACCATGACACCAAAGGTCTCGAAGGAAGGGTTGCGGGCATCTCCGACCGTTCGCTGTGTTCCATGCTTGGCGAGCTCTGCGCTGTGAAGGGAGACAATATCACTTTGATTCTGGATTGTTCATTTTCGTCTCCACAGCTGGCTGGGAAAGTGTGGGATCGGCGTGGCATCCGATGCACTCCTACTGAGAAGGCCCGTAAGGAGGACTTATTCACCGGTCTATGGAGGGGCGCAATTGGGAAGAGGTTCAACGGAGAGCATGGATTCTACCAGGACAATTGTGACACCCACATGCTTCTAGCCGCGTGCAAACCTGGAGAGATGGCAACGGAGTGGAAAGAAGGGGGAAGGTTTACGGGTGCATTTCTGTCGATGAAAAAGGCAGTACCCTTGCACCAGCTGGGGTACTCTGAGATCCCAGGGCGCCTCGAGACGGCAGGGCAGGTTCCTCAGCACCCGGTCTGCTTTGGTCGACACAAAGATCGTATTCTCTTCAATGGCATCCCTTTCGTCCCAGACACCAACTTTGTTCCTGTGGAGGGAGATAAGGACGGCCTGCGCCTACACATGGGCGCGATCCATGGTGTAGTAGAAGGTACCGAGTTCAGTGTCCACTCCCATAACATTTGCGGATCGCACAACCCATCACTCGACGGCTTCCGGGTGTTCGAAGTGCACCCCACTTGGTCGCTTGCGAGACGTAAAAGCACCAACAAGCGTGGTCGTCGGGGGTCTTGGGCACGCATCACGCGGTGGAACACCCGCACACCTTTCCGAGTCTACATGAAGAAGACATTTTCATCTGTCTTCCGACATCTTTTCTGCCACCCAAGCCCCGATGAACTCGATGGCATACCCGTCAAAGAAGGGCTCAACATTGTCGAGGTGGAAAACTCCGCGATAGCAGATATATCTGTCGGCGTAGACTCTCGGGCCGTTCGGGTGCTACCACTCAACCAACTTACGCCACCCCATCGGCCTGTGCTGAAAATAGAGAAGAGGGATAAGGAACGATCGGCACTTATCCTAGATGAAGCCGCACGTTATCATATGCATCTTCATCGCACAAATCCGGAGAATCCCTTTGGTGACCGTGTTCAGATGGAACTTTACCTTATCGATGCGCACGACCAAAGACGGGTGGGCCAGAATCTTTTGATAGATGGCAAGGCTGATCTCGTGCGCACGCTGGGCAATTCTTACATCGTTGTCCTCCGAAATGACACCGACAGAGATCTATGGCCATATCTTGCGTTTATGGATTCTAACGGGGTCGACATCCATCTTTTATATCACCCGCAATCATCTTCTCCGAATCCGACCCTCCCGAAACACGGAAATTTACAGATCGATCTAAGATCCTACTCCCTACCGCAACTCGACTCGGGCTACTTGAAACTGTTCGTGTCGACGTCGTACACTTCTCTAGGAATTTTGGAACAGAGTTCCACTCCCATCCAACCCTCTCATTCCGAGGAGCTCGTTCCTCGGCCTGCTCCACTCGAATATGACGCACAGGAGTGGGACACCGCCCTGGCCGTCTTGAATTTTTCAGACGCAACTTGAGGACCACAGTGCCTTTATCCATGTGGATACCCTCCACATCAGAATCGTTGACCCACGAGCCGGCCTTGGAACAGTCAACACACGTACATTTATACATGACATAGTTTAAGCGGTTATTGATTGTGTAAAGTATGAGGTTCATATACATACGACCCGCTCGAGCCTCGGAGATCATCCATAGCACAGCCACTTTGGTCCTCGTTTGTCAGACTCATTCCAACTATCATTAAGGAGCACCACTCTATGCATGAAGTCCGAGGTCCAGCGAGCACCTCCTGAACCTTCACAAGAGTCTCCAAGCCTTCTCAAACGCCTTGCAGGCCCTTCATCCACCAAGGCTGGGTCCGTCTCCGCCCACTGGGGGCGCCAACAATTGACCACTCAAAGACTGACGCCGTCCTATCCATCCAGGCTGGTCCAGGACCAACATGAGATCAACCGTATCATCGCCGAAGTATCCAAAGGCTCCAAATTCTACGAGGCAAGCAACTCCATTAGTAGTGCGGTCATGGCCACACGGGTGACTTGAAACGACGTCCTTGTGCACCGTCAATCTTAGAATGAGAAGCGGAAAGACAAGGAGTTGTCCGAAAAGATCAACAAGATACTCAAGCAGCGTGAAGCAGCCTTGAATGGCGTCGATACTCGTGCGTGATATTATCGGGCATGTCGCTGTGAGCTCTCGCAAACGAGAATATAGGCGCGATAGAGAGACAAGTCGACCATATCGTAAGTGAGCCAACCAGACGCTGTGTGCGGTATAAGAATGATCATCCACAGCTCGAAGAACTCGAAGATGAGCGTGACCTCAGTCAGACCATCGTACATGTCGACATGGACGCATTTTACGCTAGTGTGGAGCTCCTCCATGACCCTTCTCTCGAGGGAAAACCGTTTGGTGTATGTGTTTGATAATTTACTTGGTTCCAGGATACTGAACGGAGACCCAGGTTGGTGGTGGGGTGCTTTCCACTGCCTCTTACGAGGCACGCAAGTACGGTGTCCGCTCTGGGATGGCAGGTGAGCGTATGATGGTTGCCTTGGACATGTTTCTGAACATCGTCACGCAGAATTTGTTGCCAGGAAGCTCTGTCCAGATCTCATCGTCGTCAAACTCAACTTTCAACGGTACTCTAAAATGTCAGAACACTGTATGAAGATATTTCGGAGGTATGACCCGAATATGATGCCTGCTGGTTGCGACGAGGGATACCTCAAGTAAGTGGCAAAGCAATGTCGTGTCGACTTGGCTGGACTTCAAACACGTATAGCATTACACAGTATTGCGCCGACCGTCAGATTGATGCAGAAGCCTGTATACAAGAGATGAGAGCCGCCGTCCATAAGGAAACGCAGTTAACGGTGAGCGCTGGTATTGCGCCTAACAAGGTTTGAAACTACTCTGCTATGCTCTCCTCATCTGACACGATCCCAGATGCTAGCCAAGGTCAGTCAGCAGCCACCGTCCACCGGCTACTGACCACTGACATCGCATAGATTTCCTCAGATAAGGTACGAATGTCCGGAATCTTTTGCGGAAGCTCGGTGCTCATTCGCTGCACAGAACAAGCCCAATGGACAATACCATCTTCCCTTCGACCGCGATTCTATCAAAACGTTTATGCATGACTTGTCCATACGCAAAGTGCCTGGGGTAGGCAGAGTACACGAGAGACTGCTCGATGCTATTGGTATCAAGGTGCGCCTGGAAGCTCTTGGCAATGGATCCTCTGTTCACTTTGCACCGGTACTTTACAGACTTGCGGGGACATTTACAACCACAGAGCAACGTTATATCTAATGGACAAGCAGTTTGGTTTGCGATTTTTGCTCAGAACTTACCTCGGCATCGCTTCAAACGTGGTCCAGGCAGGAAGACGAGAAGAGCGGAAGAGTGTAGGTGCTGAAAGGTAATGGTATATTGAACAATCTCTCGACGGACACTGAGTGAAGAATCAGGACGTTCCGCGCTTTGAGCGACAAACATCTAATTCTTTTAAAACTCGAGGATGTTGCCGATGAGCTTGCGCGCGATATGGTTTCAGGTGGTTGGACAGGGAAAACTGTCACACTGAAGTACAAACTTGATACCTTTGAGGGTAAGTGTTCTCTACGTTCCATTGCCTAGAAATGACGGTTCTACTCGAGTCTTCACGAGAGCGAAATCCTTTGATCGCTGGGTTAGCCAGAAGAAGGATGATCTCTTTGCGGTAAGCTCATTCCTCCTACAGATTTGTAATTCCTTTTGAGATAATGATCATATTCTCAGATTGGAAAAGAACTTTTACTTCCGGAATTACCGTTGACGATTCGGTTAATTGGTCTACGAATAACAAAGCTCAAGGATCTACATGCTGCAGAGCCGGCAGGCGGAATCAAACGCGTCAGTGCGCTGAATCGTCTGGTTAACAACAATTAATTGGGTCAACCTATTTAGTTTCTCGAGACTCCAAACTCGTCACGGAAGAAGGCGAAGTTCGATGCAGACACGGGAGAGCGATCCGAGCCTGAATGCGAAGATGATTCGATGCCAGATTTCTTCGAGGAGGAGGAGCTTGAATCGGACCACCCTGAACACAATGAAAGCATGGGACCTGACGACATACTACCGAAGGCGCACGGCAAACCGAACTCGGCTATCGATGTAAACCCCCGTTTATGGACAAGTCGTGAAGACACCTTTCAACCACCTGAGGCATCCGGGTCCAACCATTCTGGTCAAGAACGGCAGGTAGTAACACCAGAACACCACACCTGCCCAATCTGCGACAAGCAACTGAATACGGACAACCAGGGACTCAATGCTCATATAGACTTTTGCTTGAGCAAGGGAGCCATCATGGAAGCACAGGCCGAGGCGAGCAGTCCTAAGAAATTGGTACTAAAGCCAAGTAGCAAGCGGAAATGATAGCGTAGTGTATCACGTGACACTGAAAGACTTGAATATTTGTGTTGTTTGATGTCGTTATGAGTTAGTATGCAAGCATGTCGCGTCCTCCGCAATTCGGTTGCAACTGCCAGCGCAAACACTCCTAGGCTGCCCTACACTGTCCTTGTTCGCCCCGCTGTAGATTCCGACCATGGACGATCCCTTACCAACATTGCTCCGGTGGTTAGCGATTCACAGGCTTTATACGAGCCCATGCAGTCTCGAACCCACACTGCTGAATTGCTGCAGAAATCTGTATCCCTTTTATCACGAACACTTCCTACTGCAGATGGTGCGGTAGGACCAGACACATCCGTTTTCTGGACCAACGTGCTCGAAAGATCGATCACCGAACTCACCTCGGGCCCAGACCTGGTACATTCAAAGGCCAGTGTCACTGGTGAGTGGTTCTACGATCGCTGTGCACCTCTGTTCATTCCATATAGTCTGCGGTCTGGACAAGTGGACGTGTTCCCGAGAACTTGTCACGGCACTTCTCGAGGACCCTTTTTCTTCCGATCCTACCTATAGCGATATTCTGCGCAACCGGTGGAAGAACGCACCCAGCTCCGTCAACGTCCAGTAAGCTCCTGGTATTTCTAATCCCGGAATGTCTCACGAAAGCTCTACAGGTATGGCAAACCCGCTACGTTTGCTGAAGAGTTCTTTAGTCCCTCCGAGTGGCTCCAACGGTTTCCGCACCCCATTCAACTCACTGAGCTCCCCGACCTTTCGTCGTTGTCCAGCATCCGGGAAGAGACGGACAGTCTCTTGCTGCATAGCGACGTCCTCATCCTCCTCTGCGACCCCATCGTCACGCCTCTCTCTGACCTTGCCGCTCGGGCCAAACACTTACTCGATAAGCCGAACACCATCCTCGTACTCACATCAGGGTCAAGTACTGAGCCTCACCGTCGGTTCGTTTCCCAGACGTTGTCGAATTTGGGTTGTCAACCGGGACATATTCTATTCGTCGATCCCGTACAGGCGCTGGACGCGGTCACTGCGTTGCAAGCTGACCCGACATCATCCTCCACGGTCGACAGGTACCAAAGGGACACTCTTGCTTCTCGGATATCCACTGTCACCTCAGCAATTGATGTGGTACTCAGTCCAAGAAAGCCTTCCAAGACACCTCTATCAGGTATCCGACAGTATACTGCGTATACGCAAGTCCACGGTTCGCTCTCTGCAGGCTTCCGGTCGGTGGGGAACGCCAAAAAAGATGTTGACCTTGTGGCGAGTAAGGTTGAGGACTTGTTGTCCAAAGTGCAACGGATCCAAGAAAACACGAGGCATGACATACTGGGCAAACCGGGAGAGGACAACAAGGTCGAAAAGGCACTATCGTCGAGTATGAGGGAGCTGAACACAATGCTGGGATCAATCACGTTCCTGAAGATGGTCTGGCGGGTTGACGAGATCGGCGCTCTCGTTTCTGCTGCCATCCAAGGTCAGTGGTGTAAAGGGCTGGAGAATCAGGTGAGAACGTCCGGTTGAGATGTCGCAAAGGTCTTATGTTGATGGTGAGAACTAGCTTATTCTACATACCGGTGGCCTGGAATCCACGCAGAGAGAGCTGTCAAATTCTGCCTCTGGTCTTGTGTCGGCTTCCTCATCGGCTTCTCTTCGCTCTCCTGTTCTCGAAAACCAACTTCAGCAACTGGAGTGTTCGCCCACCTTTGCTCTCACGGTCAATAGTCTCATACGGCCAATACAAGACCGCCGGAGCCAGTTGATCCAGTACACTACGACAAAGTTGCACCGAGAAGCACAGGGCGCTGTCGTTGGTACATTTGGTGGTGCGCTCAGTGGTGCAGGCCTGGGATGGTGGTTAGCATTCGGTGAACATATTCTCAGCCTGGGAGCAGGCACGGAGATGGGAACGGCGATTGGCTCAGGAGCACTGCTTGCGATGGGCAGTATCCGGTGGGCAGTCGGGAAATGGGAACGGGCGAAGCGGAGATGGCTACAGGATGCGGCAAGAATCGGGGAAGGGCTCACGCGTGATCTCCAGGTATGTGTTTACAAGGTGTTCCCGACAAACAATCGCTGATACTGCTTGTTCCGTAGAGCACTGTTGAGCGGGTTTTGGATGACAACGTTACCATCGTAGCTTCGACGGCTTGCAAGGGGGTACAAGATCTCGTCGCCAAACGTGATAACGAAATTAGCCAGTTGCAAGGAGAGCTCAGCGATCTGGATTCCAAACTCGACGTATACGCTGAGTTTCGTGGGGCAGGAAGTAGATATAACACAGAATAAGTGATCATTGTCCCGCAGGCAGCACATTAATGGCGGTGGTATACATGATATAATAGATATTCAACCCATCTAAAATCGTGTGATGGTAATGGTTGGCACATTAATGGGGCCGGCTGGGGGAGCCCCATTAGCGTGATTGGATGGTTTTGGAGTAGGTGCATCCTCCGATTCGCTGTCGGCACCGATTCCAAACAGCTCTTCACGTTCATCCCAGACATCTGCGAGGCGATTGTCCTTTACCTTTGTCTTGGATGGTAATGAAGACTTTGCTGAGGAGCTGGACTGAGGGTTGAAGAGAGGGAGAAGCTGTGTCCCGGACGGACCACCCTCCTCGTCCGAGTAATCATCTAGATCCGTGGGATCGTCGGTGTTCAAGGGTCGGTACAGACGGGCAATCTAGTGCACAGTGAACAAGGAGAGAAGGAGACCAGACCAACGTCGATGCATACCTCTCTCCTGGAACGATAATGTTTCTCGATATAATAAGCCGCGTACAAGCCGATTGTGGAACCAATGATGTTCGCCTAGGGAAGCAACTCGTAAGCGACGCACGCCTGGAGGCTGGCAGGAAGCACGAACCACTACGTCACCAAAGTCAAACCGGTTGGACTGGCGCTGTGTCAGTGGACGTTATTGAAAAGGCGATTCAAGGACGTACGGGCAAGAGTGACTGTACGATTTCACTGACGATACCACCGAAGAAGAAACAGACAATCGCCGTAAAGATGAGGTTGGCATGGCGCCAGAACCAGATGCGTCTAGCGTCCCTGGGGTGGAGCATGTTGAGCGATGCAGAGCCATCAGGTGCGGAATGCGTACTCTTCTACGTCGAAGATGAAGTAGAACACGCCGGTCGCAAAGCAGAAGCAAATGAGGTGGAGAAACTTTGTGTTTAGCGGCAGAGATTTGGAGAAGTTGGTGAATCCAAAGAAAGCAAGAAGGAGCATGATGAAACATGTGAAGACGAGGAACCACTGCAAACGAGATTTGAGTGGGGTGAAACCAAGGGTAGAGAAGACGAACCGGTCGTAAGCGGACTGGAAGGGTGTACTTGGGGAGTGAAATTCTGTGGGATTTCATGATGACCTTTGAGGCCTTGTTGATAAGTTTGTGTGCATTTCTTGTGGAGGGCGAGCTGGCCATCCTTGATGGTAAGTAGTAGGTACTGTGGAATCCCTTTGTGGGAATCACCCCTGTTATATAACCATGTCCAACTTGTCCAACCTCTCCACCTGCGAGATTTCCGATGCCCTCATCAAGCTCGGGTCTCCACACGGCGGGTACATCCCAGACATACACATCCAGTCCCCTGCACCGTCCAACACCGATACCCGCATATGCGGCCCAGCTTATACCGTCCAGATGGTCCACACCTCCGACCAGACGGCCCCAAAGCTGTCTGACCACTTTGTAGACACCGCAACGCCCAAGTCTGTCATCGTCATCAGCGCACCTCCAAGTTCAGTTGCCTCCCTTTCGTATTCCCCGCGTTCCTAACGCCGATCACGAATTAGATACAAAGAACGCTGTCTGGGGTGGTCTCATGACAGCAGGCGCACAGGCCAGAGAGGCCGTCGGCGTCGTCATATCTGGCCGGTGCAGAGACTTGGCGGAACACCGTGCCGCAGGCTTCCCGGTGTTTGCGCGCAGCCACTCAACTTTGGGGCAGTCGCCATTCGTTCGTCCATCCGCCATCAATGTTCCACTCGTCATAAAACCACAAGACAATGCGGAGGGTCTGGATGCATTCCCAGCAGTCACAGTCGAGCCAGGCGACTGGATCGTTGCGGATGAAGACGGCGTAGTCTGTGTTCCCAAGGATATGGTAGACAAAGTCATAGAGGTAGCCGAAATCGGAAAGGATGTCGATGCTAGAGTACTCGAAGATATCAAGGCAGGCATGGGTGTTCAGGCGTCATTCAAGTTGCATAGAGGCAACCCAAAAGATGCAAAAATGTAGGCAGCCGACGATAGTTGTCCTCAGATCAGAATGATAAATTGTGCGGTGTTCGTGATGCGAAAGTTGAACGTTGCCATAGTCTAACGGGCATATTACAGAAAGGTTATGTGTCAAATTACAAGGTGCAACGGCCATCGCGTCAAATCCAGCAGAACAATAGGAATATATAGCCGCGACTAAATGCGCGGAATAGTCTTGGAATCCACCTTCAGTCACCCCATGCAAGTTAGTTCACGCTTACAAGGCTGCACAGCGCATTCATGCGCGTACACCTGCTTTCGCAGAAAGACCGGTCTTGACCGCATGAACAGCAAAGCGGATACCACTGTGGAAGGCCCAAAGGAGAGACACTGCATGTCCTAGCTCAGAACGTTGTCATCGATTCATCGCAGGTCTACTCACAAAGAAGAATAGGGAGCCAAAATAACACAAGCATTCGGTCATCTACAAATGTGTCAGTAAGAGTGAACAGAAGACCGACTCTCTCCTCACGTTTCTTTGCCGTCTGGGTATGCGCTTTCACAGGTACATATTCGTATCCATCGGCATCCGGTGCCGGTGTCGACGTAACCTCATAGCCCATGCGTCTGGTAGACGTACGTTCCGGTACATTTGATGTTTGGGTACTAGACTCCTCTTGGAGTTCAATCGTGTCTGTCACGGGTGGTTGTGTTGCTGCCCCTTGGGTTTCCTTTGGGGTATACATCGGTGGTGCTTCGTCGGCTGGTGGGGGTCGCAGAGTGGCAGTCGCGACGGCTAAGGCTATCCATTTCTCCCATGTTGCCCGGAGCTCCTGTGTGGTACTATACCCAGTCGACTGCGGCTCACCCTCTTTGCCGTTCTTGGGTTCGCCCCGCTGACCGTCACGCTTATCGCTCAAGAATGACGGCCAACCGGGCATTGGGATGAACACGGGGAACACCATCGGTATCTGGGGTAGTGTAGCCCAAGGAACAGTGGGAATCTCGGGTAAGTGAGGCAGCGGAAGCTGAGGTATCGTGGGTATGATGCCCTGCGGAGCAGAGATCTGCGCGAGCGTCCGTTGAATTAATGCAACAAAGGAAGCAGCCTGAGTCTCGTCAGAAGTGGGTTCCAGCTTCTGCTTTGTATTGTCCTCGGGTTTCTCCAGAGTTCGCGAACACTGTGGTATCTCGGAACTTTGCCCCTCAGGTTGTTGGTGGTCGAGGGGGCGGCGAGGACGGCGACGAACGGAACGGGAGCTATGTTTCCGCTTGATTACGGCAGTAGTTTCTTCTTCACTTTCTACGTCCCCTAGATGAGATTCACCATCGTCGTCGTCGATGCTGGATTGGGATAGGTCTTCCGAAGTCAAATCGTTAATGATGCCTTCGAAAAACTCAGCTGGCGCGATGTCTTGAGGTGTCTGCCCAAGCGCATTCACAATTTCCAGGTCTGCACCAGCGGTTACGAGCAACCGAGCACACGCCTTCGACCCAGCCAAAACTGAAAAATGTAAAGCTGTACATCCATTGCGGTCGCGGGCGTCCAAGTCGATGGCGTGGGCGATGAGGAACTCAGTGAGAGTGGTGAATTTCGAGAATACCGCGAGATGCAGTAATGTCTGGCCGCTCGACGTGGTGTGAGACATTGTCATTGCAAGGGGCAGGCGTGAGTGCCCTTCAACGGAGACATCAATAAGAGACAGGAACTTCATGACGGCGGTCTCATAGTCGTGCCTCTCTTGGGGGCATAAAAATAAGAGAGGGCCGATGTCTTGGAAGGACGGCGAAGCGGCTTGCATCATACGGTCGGAAGTAGAGTTGGGGGTGGAGGGCGAGTCCTCGGTACCTGTAGATCCAACTATGCGTAGTGCAATATTCTTTGCGTCCTCAATCTTTCCAGTCATCTTGAGACCAACCACTTGAAGAGCAAGTTCCATTCTAGATAGAGGTTATGAGGTGTTCCAATAAAACATGTTGGCTCACTTACAAAGCGCGATCTGATTCATCTGTGTAAGTGAAAAGGGAGGGATGCGTGGCATTCTTGATCTCATCGAAGCCCTCAAACCATACCATGACAACGCCAGGAGCAGACCGGGGAGGTAAAACGCAAAGTAGAGTGTTATCACTCCATCTCTGCGTCGAACTAGCAATGACATCGCCAAATACGCATTTAAACTGAATTGCCGGATGGAAATTTTCACCAAGGATCGTAACTTCTATGCCACCGTGGGTTGGACCAGACGATGGGATAAGACGATGGATCTTGGGCAACGGAAGTGACATAGCGGGTGGCGGAGAGCTTGGATTAAAGAAAAGGAAGGGGATCGGCTGGGGGGGAACGAGTGGAGTGAGAAGTTGTGAGGGTTGGGGTACTAGGGGTGCATTAGGCAACGCATCAGAGGGTGAAGGGAACTGGGATGTAGACATGCCATTCGGATGACCGAAGATAGTGGTGGCAGAAACGCTGCTGAAAGAGGGGGAAATCGGCTCGCTTGGGTCGACCGCAGGCGGAGAGCCTCCGTCGGCAATCGAAGTTACTGGAGGCTGAGGAACTGGTAAAGGACTTGCAGATCGCAGCGGCTGAGGCGGGGTTGGTGAACGGGTTTTAAGTCCTCGATGCGGTTGTATGCAAGGGGAATTGACAGAGGGACTCGGACTAGTAACGCTGGCCTCCCGAGAGAACCTGGACTGGTTGCCGCGTCCGGAAATGTCATAAGGTTTAGACCGTGTCTTTGGATGACCTTTACCATTTCGGGACGAGTGTTTCAAGAGTGAATGACTGTCTGGAGATGGCGCAGCGGGAGGGAAGCTAGGCCAATCAACTTGCATCTCCAGAACCGGGGTAGAAGGGACTGTGCCTGACTTGATGGTGGACTTATGATCATCGGTAATCATAATTGGTGGGGTCATGCCGGTGCCAACCAGTCGGCCATTGTGGTCCATCATTGTGAAGTGAATGTTGAACCCGACCTTTTCTCGGTGATGCCTGCAATAGCAAGTGATCCGGACAGGGAGCACGGCAGACCCTGCAGAGAAATCGAGCACGTCAGGACAATTAAACTGAATGATGCTTGTTGTATCTTCTTTGGTCGATCTTGGGCGCTCGCGACCGTCTTCTGGAGTGTCCGAATCTGAACGAGTTGGCCGTACACGAGCTGCGAGTTTGCGAGCTACACGTTTTGCCTTGACGATAGACACGTAAGGAATGTATGAGCGAAACGCTTGAGTCATACCTCTCTGTTCCTGCAACTTCCGCAGCTAACAACGTTATTATGTGGGGCAGAGGCACACGTTACGGTGGCGGTTAGGTGAAGGGTGTCCAATGGTGCGGGATCTTGTTAGGTATGAGCGTAACGTAACGGCTCCAGATCATGCTAAATGCACCTATTCTCCCTTCTCTTCGAGTGCGCCTCTTGGTAGACGTTCCGGGGGGCAGCTTGAGCCATTTCCAAGATCCAACTCTATCATATTGATTTTGTTCCCCAGCAGAGGTGCTTGTATGTGCAAGGTCAACAGTGACCCGTACCTGGGTCTCGACACGCGACTTTGCACCGGCCTCGGGAATGTTGGGTGTCAAGATCGCAAGGCTGATGATAATGAGGCGATAAGACGGTGTGCGAGATATGGAGAATAACGTACTTGTAACACGACTCCCTTGGGGGGCAAATAACCCTACGAGAGATAGAGGCTGGGTCCCGCTTGCATGTTCGCGTGGCTGGAGGAGGCACGACTGGTTGGCAATGCACCTGGGCGAGAAAGGGTATAGAAAGACAGGATTCGTGAACAGACTGTCGGGGTGATGGGTCAAAGGGTTGCCTCGAGGGTATCACTACTGGCTGGGAAGCATCCAAGGGAGAGTGAATGTTTGAAGGGGAACTATCCACGGGCGAACACGCCGAGCTGCGAGAAAATGGTGATGAAGTATAGTAAGGAAGTATACAAGATATGCATAA
>JBBPMD010000337.1:0-28750 GCA_038090095.1 Zangia roseola
AATATATAATTTTTTAAATCTATTACTTTCAGATTACTATGAAACTCTGGGACAGACTATGACAGACTATGAGAACTATGAAACACTATGAAACACTGTGAGACACTATGACACACTATGAACATGCTAAACACTATGAAAATTGTGAAACACTATGATGTACTATGACACACTATGAACACTATTGTTACGATTCAGCCAGGTAGGCCAAAGCGTAGACCTAACAAGACCTAAACTCTTCTGAGGTGCTAGGACGCTCTATATGAAAGATGCCTTGAAGTGATCGAGGGACTTGATACCCATGCATAGGAGTTCAGCAAGAGAGTAGATTGATTCGAGATGACGAGGTTTACATGATACGATGATGAGATAGGGATCAAAGTACGAAAAGGAATGTTCTAGGACAAAGAACAAGATACAAGGGACGAATGGTTAGGTGGATCAAAGATAGGGAATAGTGTAAGAGAACGATCCCTACATATATAAAGGTTCTATGAGATGATGACTAATCGTCAAATGAGTCATAGGGGTCAAGGGTATCTATGAAGATGAATAAGTATCCGTGATAACGGATCTATGAGTGAATGTCTATGACAAAGGATGACTGAGCGATGAGTCAGTCAGAACGAGATAAGACAAGAGAGATGACTCAGGGAGTGAGTCAGGAGTCGAGATAAGCATAGCCTAGGTGACACGAGGTCAGAAGGAAGCATCAGGGCTATGGGTTAGGAACAAGGGTGATGATAAGAGAGACATCATAGATAGGACGTGGTACGAGGTCCAAGGAGACAAGGAATGAGACAAGGAACGAGGTGAGATCTAGGATCGGGGATAGGCCAATCTAGATATATCAGATGGGGATGTCCGATGTCTACAGCAGATGCTGGGTGAGGGGATCTGTTGAGGATCAAGGTCAAAGGGTAGAGACTCAATGAAGAGTTCCGGGTAGGGTGTAGTCGTCCAGATGGTGTGAGGACAAGTGAAGACAGAGAGGCTAAGCCATAGGCGAAGCGACAAAGAGGGAATCGAGGAGCAAGGCCAGGGGATTAGCCGAGCTGACAAAGAAAAAGACAGCTTCGGATAATGAATCTTAACAACTATGACAGACTGTGAGCACTATGAAAGCACTATCCATATGGACCCTCACTATGAGTACTATGACACTGTCCAGTACTGGATAGTACTGGACAGTCTCCCCTGGTTTTGCTGATGATGATGATGGATGACTGATCATAAGGTTTGGTCCCTTGATGGAAACATGTACTGCTTCTAACCACGATCGGATCTGTGATATACATATTAAATAGAAGCCGTGTGTTGCTGTCCATTGTGGCAGCCAATCAGAGTGTGTTCCGAGTACAGCTTTGGCATGAGGCATAATTACGTAAGCACTTGTCCTAGAACTGCATGAGGGCCAGTTTGTTGAATACTTGTGCGTTCGTGTACTTTGGTGTTTCATAGGGATTGAAGAAGATAGGGGAAAGAGATGCGTTTGTAACAGTCTGTCAAAGCCTACCCAGTTAGGTACCTTGTTGGGGAAAGCTGGAGGGTCTGTCCAGCTGTCCAGGTCTGTTGGGTCTGTCCCAGTCTGTCCAATGGTCTCCAGCCTGAGGGTTGTTTTGCTGATGCCCAGGATCAAGCATAGAGTGGCAAGAACATCAAACGCAACAAAAAACTTTTCGAAACTCTCGAACACGCCTACAATGATGAACCTTCCCACTCCCCCACTCCCTCCAAGGCTCGATCGTGAGCCTGGAAACATCTTGTTTGGGCCGATGGACAAACATGCCTTCCGCAAGACCCTCTACCTCATCACGACCCTCAACATCACTTTCCTCTGCCACAATTTCTCAGATGTGTGTCCAGCATACTTCAACAGGAAGAAAAATAGGGTGGGTGTGTTGAATTTGCTGAGTGTTGTCCCCACCCATGGTGGTGTCCAAGTTCCATGCACTTACTGTAACTTAGGTCCAATCCAATGGTGTTTGTTTCGTGCCAGTGAGGACTCACGTGCAGATGTACTAGAACCAAAATACCACGTACTGTAGTAATCATTAGTTACTATTGTAGATACATGCCAACTACTGCATTTGGCTCCAGCCGACTTGAGCCAAGATCCACAGCCAGCGACTTGAATAGCTGGCAGCTTGGCTAAACAGGAATAGCCACTGACTTGGCTACGACTCAAGTCGGTCCGAAGTCACAGCCACGGCAACACTAGGTGGCGGGGGTGACACGAGGACAAGATGGTGAGGGTGGTGATGAGAGGATGGTGGTGAGGGTGAGACGGTGAGGACGACATGAGGACGAATGTTGCGAGGGTGAGACGGCGGGGGTGAGAGGGCAAGACAAAGGTGAAGGCAGCTAGGGTGGGACAGTGAGGACAGCGGATCTTAGGCGAGAGCAATTGTCGCATGCAAATGCGGACAAGAACATGCATTCACATCCTCATTTGCACTTGCATGCTATGGGTGACTGTTACAAACGCTCTCAAAGCCCCTATCTTCTTCGACCCTTATGCTCATTCTCGAACGCTCGTCACTAGCGGAACAATGCTCTTCGACGAATTCACCTTTTAAAGTCACGTGACCTACACGTGTTCCGCCTCATGCAAAACCTATGCTCGGAATGCAATCCTATTGGCTGCCACATTATGGACAGCCTCTGGATCTATTGTCCAATAGGATAAGTTCCAGACCACATGACCACGAAGGCTATGCGCCTTATCTATGACTCACTCGCACAGCCCTTAAGGCAGTGTACGCATCTATGACTCATGATGACTCTTAGCCAATGGCGTTATGAACTCTTATCATACCCTACGCCCTATGCCAAACAAATACAAACGAACTCTAGTAGTATATAAGCCTATGTAGACTGTCATAGCACTCCAGTCAAATTTACTTGTCCTTTCCACTCTTCACTGGTTGAGCAAACCACCTCATCATCTATTCCACTTGTCATATGCTCTTCCTTTGAGTGTGTGCTTCAGTGACTGGTGACTGGTGACAAGGGTGAGACGGTGAGATGAGGACCACGAGGCGTGTGGCTGTGTGGCCCGTTTAGCCACGGGTTAGTGCTTAGCCACAGGTGAAGATCAACCCGCAGACAACTGTACCCCTAACCCCTGTGGGTTCCCAGACCCCTACTGATCCCTAGAGGCGAGGGGGCCAAGACGGCGAGACAGTGAAGGCGAAGGCAGCATGGCTGCATGTAGGTAGCATCTGACGGCGGTACCCGCACCCATGCAGTTGCCTAGATGTAGTGTTAGTGAATAAAATCGACAACTACAAACAACGAAATTCAATGACAAGACACTCTTGATGCTGATAATCGATGACACCTGAATCTCAACGATGAAAACAAGTGACATTTCTGTGTCGCTGATAAACTGAAACAAGCCGAATATCCGGGAAGAACCGTAGAAACGGGGATCGGGATATGGGGAGCACGTAGATGCCTTTGTGGGCTTGTTGCGGGTTTACTGGCCAAGGGCCACCGCTATCTGGTGACGAGCGTTGTAGATGCAAGGAGCTTCTTCGTGGTGCTTCAGTGTTGTCGTTCAGAAGACTTTAGAATTGTAAAACTGGGGACTTAAGGTCCACAGTGCTAAGACTATATACTGTACAGGGATGGCAGTGCTAGGCTAAGTATGGTAAGTGCACTGTCATACAATAATACGTAAGAGTCCGAGGTATTGGCTACATGTGTGTTCCATGAGGCAAACATGAGGGTAACATGAGGATGTGGGTAGAATGGAAGGTGAGCCTCATGTTGATGGAATGGAAGATAGATCGGGATCAAGAGAAATGGAAGATCTGATCTAGATAAATGAAATCGGGAGATCCGGAGATCATGGTATGATTGGGATCGTAACATAAATGGTGGCAAGGAATTGAGTGCCATTGTCACTTACTTCCGGGTGATCAGTGACACAGTCACCTAATTTTATTGGTTTTACTTCCCACAGTGGACAGCTATGCAGGTTGTCGACTTGAAGATGTATTGTTAGCACCTAATAATCCTTCCGTACCGTACTCACCATCATCACCTGCAGTGCTGTCAGCATTGTCCCAACATCCACCACTATTTCCATGGCTATGATCATTGTCGAGTGCGCCAGTGTGCACTCAACTTTCCTTTTCTTTCGGGTACTCATTACTAGTTACAACTTGAACTTGTCTATCTGTAGGCTAGAGATACATATTTTATCTCCATACTGTACAGAGGGATGTGAATTCTACACATGTCAATGGAGTCTACGGTAGTGATGATGATGTCAGGCTGCCAATGGTACACTATATAGACTACATGATTGATGTAATAAGAGCCCCTTCAGTCACTTACACCATGCAGCATGACAAGCTGAGGGTGCTAATAAGCCGTGCTGGGCAGACAGCCGAGCATCGGCCGAGCTATAAGGCAACACCGAGCAAGGCCGGTGGGCCAAGGAAAGACATTTTGAGACAGGTGGGCCGAGTCACTATTACCAGAACTGATCTAGGACATTCTTATGGTGAATGACGTACTGTATAGGATGGGTGGGCCAATGGAACAATGAGTGAGGGGGGTGGGTAGGCCGAGGTAGTGAGTATGGGCGGGCCGATGGAGTAATGAGTGAGGGGGATGGGTAGTCCAAGGTAGTGAGTATGGGTGGGCTGATGGAGCAATGGGCGAGGGTGGCGGGCGGGCCGAGGGAGTGAGTATGAATGGGCCGATGGCACAATGAACGGGGGTGGCAGGCAGGCCGAGGTAGTGAGAATGGGTGGGCCGATGGAACAATGGGCAAGGGAGGTGGGCTAGCCGAGGTAGTGAGTATGGATGGGCCAATGGAGCAATGAGCGAGGGTGGTGGGCAGGCCGAGGTAGTGAGTATGGGTGGGCCGATGCAACAATGAACGGGGTTGGCAGGCGGGCCGAGGTAGTGAGAATGGGTGGGCCGATGCAACAATGGGCGAGGGAGGTGGGCTGGCCGATGCAACAATGAGCAAGTGTGGCGAGTGCGCCGAGATAGTGAGGATAAAGAACAGCGCGTCGGCCAAGCATTCGCATACCGAGGGCGGCCGGTCGGCCCAACAAGTGAGCACTGTGCAATATGGATCGGCTGGTCATGGGTGAAACCACAGTCCAGGTTGGCCCACGACGTAGATGCCGGGGAGTATGGGTGGACCAGCGGAACATGCAGTGGAGCGGACGGACCGGCCCAGCAAGTGCCTGTCGTGGGCAATGGGTGGGCCGGTGGGACATGTATTGGAGAGTACGAATGTGCCCAGTGAATCCATGCCATCGCGCATGGGCGGGCCGACCGAATAGAGTGCGAGAGGGGCGGGTGGGCTTAGCAAATGTATATATTCCTGTATGGATGGGTCAGCACAATTTACATCTAGAGGAGTGGGTCGGGTCAGAAAGAGCATAGTGTGAGGGATGGGTGGGCTGGCGGATGATTCAGCGGAGTTGGCGGTCCGGCCGAGTGAATTGGTATCACCGATGGGCTGTCTCTGTTACAAACACACCTCAAGCCCCTATCTTCTTCGAACCTTATGACAATATGCCAAGTACAAACGCTCAAGTCTTCAACCCTCACAGGTTTTAGAACAGACGCTTACGTAATATGCCTCATGCCAAGGCTGTCCTCGGAACAAACTCCGATTGGCTGCCACAAGTTCACTTCTTATTTAATTACCGCTTCATTAATCGTGGCTAGAACTAAGATGGATCTTATGGGAACATTCTCACGAATGCTTCTCTTCCATTCTGCCACACCTCATGTTCAACATGCACATCAGGTTCTTTCGAACTCTTCTTTATGACTCATGTTTCACACCTTATCATCCAATCAGACGTTTACTTAGGATCGTACGATGATTACTTAATTATTACATAAGCCACACATGTAGTAGTATATAAACCCATGAATCATCGCCAGTAAACTCCATCAAAGTTTACTTGGCTCTTTAGACACTCAAACCATCTGAACGAGAACACTCTTCTCAAATTCCGCTTTACATTCAACCTTTATCATTTGGTTGTCTGTTTCAGTCTCGATAGGGGCCAATGGCGTTGGGTCCACCTGGTGAGTGGGTACCAGGGGGCACAGGCGGGCCGGTGCAACAGAAGGCAATGCCATCGAGTCAGCCGAAGGAGTGGTCCTCATGGGCCTACGTGCCATGCAGTGCCGCTGACAGGCCGGCCGGCCAGCTTGGTATTGCTTCCTATGGTCAAGTTGGTGAGACAGTCAGCGAGGTGATCACCACGGCTCAGGAGGTAGGTGCCAAGCGAAGCGGATGTGCCAGGTTGTCGTGCAGCAGTCCACGCAGGTGGGCTGATGGAACATGTATCATAAGGTATTGGTGGGCTGGCAACAAGGCGAGCGAGAGGAAGATGACGTCGGTAGCAGGCGAGCGTGCGCAATGATGCGGTATCACAATGAGATAGTATGCAACAGTGAGTGGGCCAAGAGAGTTTCTCAGCAAGCTGTCCACGTGAGCCGAGCGATTTAAAATGCTTGCGTATGGGTGGGCCAGAGACTGTCATCCAGGCTGATTGCATTGACCTGGAGTGTAGGGTTTGGGTGGGCAATGTGCCGGGAGAGGGTCAGTATCCTGGCAAAATTGTTATTGACCGGCCAGCGAACGATTCGGCGTTTGGACGAATGAAACAAAGGAACAGGTATCATACAATCTGAACCGACCACCAGGATATATGTTTAGTCATCTATAATATCATCGGTTCATATCGGAATAATGATGAAAATCAAACTGGAGTACTTTGCACCATAGGTGAACAGGCGGATCTCGGCGAACTTAGGATTGACTTGGCTAGTAACGGGGAATCAAGATGTGAAATTGGAAATATTTGAGACTTCGCTGGCTACCAGTGAATGCAGGGATTACATTAGATTTCAAATCCCTGTGCATGATATAGCATGGCATTCTGACGGGTTCGCTATTCACTGCCTCACGGCATTCATGAGTACTGAACAGTCAGACGAACGCATCTTCTCGCTCGTTCTCTCGGTGGCGACATATGTCGCTCAACAATTTTGCGAAGCGCGCAATCCTGCTGAACATCATATGGCAATTGCACCGAGTATTACATTGTCAATTGACTTAGTGGCCGATGCCGACCGCATTGTGGATCGGTTATGCAGGGCATATAAGAATACAGGTATGTGCATTAAAGTCCGCCTTCACTCTAATCGACACTGGATGCAGTGACAGTCCCCATCAAGGTGATGGATCTACTTCGAGTCCTCAGGGGTAATGACTATGGACGAGATGAAAGACGAGAAGAACAGCTGTTGGATCTGTTTCCGGTCGGCAACGCGCGCTGCATCGACAGACCGACATTAATCATCGACGAAGATGGGGTGATCATATTGTGGTATCTTCCGGGAGCTCTTCACAGCATGCGCCAGGTGAGGTCATAATGATGTTCAGATATGCTGCTGATATGGCGTAGGCAAAGATGCATTCTGCACTGCAGTTGATGAGTCATGAGATTCGGAGCAGCTATGATTCAAGCACTCCGAAATGGCGCACCTCCAGATGGCTCTTCAATCACAATCAGAATCTGAGAGGATGTATTGACATGTCGCCAGCATGGTTCCAGCTTGGCCACATTGGTCCCGCATATACTCCGAATGTTTCAGCTTCGCTAAAGACAACGGGTGGGCGAGAGTGGTTAGTGGCAAATGCCGAGGTGAATGCACTACTCGCCGGATCCATGGCTGTGATACATACCGGAATGTATGTTACCGGGGTCCAGACCATGTATGAGCTGCACGCGAGAGCAAAGAAGGCAGGGGAGCACGAAGCGACGAGGGTCATAAGCCAGTGGCAGAGCATCTTCAATGGCGGAAGTGCAATTCTAAATAGGGAAATGCCATACCATCGTGATCACAATTTGCCGACCCGGACATTCTGTTACGAACACACAATTCGTACCATGATCTCCTGATGCATCTCCCTATCTCATCTTCCATTCTTATCATGGCAGATCTCATCTATCTTTGATCCCTCCTATATCTTAGATCTTGCCACATACATGAGGCCTCCTATTCTCCACATCCTCATGTTGTACTCAAGGCAACCTCATGTTGACCTCATGTGCCGATACCTTGGACACTTACGTATTATAGTATGACTGTGCACCTTACCATACTTAGTTACCCTTAGCCCTAGCACAGCCATCATGTACTCGTATAAGTAGTATCACTTTGGACCTTAAGTCCTTAGTTCTTTTATACTTGATATCTTTTGCCCAAGCATCTATAGTGATACTTGTGAAGTCAAGCAAAGTCTCTTCATAGAGCAAGCTCTACTCATCAGCTAGTGGTGGCCCTTGTGCCAGTAAACCCACAACATACCAAAGAGTACCTATATCCGTTCTCATCACCGGATACTGGATTGGTCTGTTTCACATTTGATCTTTTGGCAACGATCGGCGAATACTCCGGTGCCGAGATGTCAATTCCGACATTGTGTACTCGATTCGCCTATGCTCCTGGAACAGTGATGGTGTTTTCAGGGAGTTTGCTCCAACATGGGGTGAATTCGGTGGAAGGAAATAGGATTTGCATGGCATACTACATGCACAAATCCGTCATTGATTCAGTAGGGACGCCGATGCCAGACTTTATGAGGTATGAAGAGGTTGAAGCGGTCGGTCAAGGTATGAATTCAGTTCGAGTATATCCGATGTAAAAGTTGCTATGTAATTCATTCCTGTATATCTAACTGCTACAAAATGGTATCACCGAATTCATGCTTCAGTCGCTCGACCCGGTCTAGCATCAGTGCCATCTCTAGACGAACGTCATGAAGCCTCTTCGCCTTCTTCTCGATCATTTCGGCGACATTTAGCTGCTGAAATTCCAACAGCTCCGCTGTACTAAATGGCTCGGCTCCCATGGCTGGATCATCACTCTGGAGATGACATCAATCGAAGTCCTACAAGGCAACAACAAAAGCAGACCTTTCTGCATTTCTTAGCCTGCAAGAGAATCTTGGCGAACGCCTGAATTGCATAGCCCTCTGAGAGTGCCATTCCATCAGGAGTCCACCAGCGATTGCCTACTTGGGTCACCTCAAAATGCAAGTCTGAGTCGTCCTCAGCGATGTTAATTGCATTGACGAAGTCCTGCCAGGTTTCGCCCATAATTGACTCTGCTACATGTTTGCCGAGGAGGACCTGAGCAATGAAAGGCGGCTGCATGAAGAACCCTTGAAGCACTCCGAAGACGTATAATCGGTTGGTTAATTGCTACTTATCTTCTTAGAGAGTTGCACACGACAACTAGTAAGGGTTACATACGAGCTCCACAACTAGGTCCTCCCAGAAATGATTGTTTACTTTGATGACTTGGGCTGTCTCCACAGCGAGCCGAAGGCGAAAGCCACAGTACCTAAGTGCAAGCGAGAGGTCTGAATACGAAATTTCATCTGGACGCAATGAATTTGGCATATTGTTGACAACAGATCAGGGTTGTGGTCAAATGGAAAGAGGAAATCAACCTTCAGACTCCGCAAACAAACGAATTTTGCCACCAGCCCCATGTGACGCGCTGAAGCAAACACTCTCAAGAGCAAGAGCGAATGACTAGTTTGGTGAATGTAAAAGAAGTGCTCAAGCAGGAGTGAGATGCAGAGGAAGTCAAGTAAACTTTGATGGAGTTTACTGACGCTAATTCATGGGTTTATATACTACTACATGTGTTTGTAACTATTTGGCATAGGGCAAAGGGTAAGGATAAGAGAGTATTCCGCTATTGGTCGGAATCTCGTGGAAGGTCATAGAATAGAAGAGAAGTACGCAGCCTTGAGGCTTGTGCGAGAATGGAAGAGGGAACATGAGGTCGGGTTGTATCCGATTGGACAGCGAGTCCGTAGGCTGTGCTTTGTGTGGCAGCCAATCGGATTGTGTTCTGAGCATAGCCTTGGCATGATGTAGACACGTGTTAGTCACGTGATCTAGAAAGTGAGGAAATAGTTGAAGTCATAAATGTTCGAATGAGTAAGGGAATGTTCATATGTATCGAAGAAGATAGGGGTTACGGGTGTGTTCGTAACATGCGCGATCGGGAGCAATAACTCCTCACGTGTAAGTACAATCAGGAATGATTTATTAATATTTAATCAGTAGTCGATCTCATCTTGTAAAGACACTGATTGACTGATTCGGTGAACCTCCAATATAATGTGGCCTGTCTCGCCCAATATGCCTCGGCTCCCTTCGCCCTATGTATATCACACGGCAGCTGCTGCATGATCCTCAAAAAACGTCACTTGGTGGATGAAGAAACCTTCGGTCCATTCACATTCAGAAAGAAGGATTTCAGTTTCTTCACAACATCGGTTCCTTAGTGCCTTGGCACGAAGCCAATGCACGCGATAAACTGTGAAGCACGTCAGATGATGTTTCCAGTGGTGATTACAGATATACATTCAGTCATCCAGTTGTCCACCGCTGTGTCGCCGGGAATATCCATAGACCAGAACCAAGCTAGGGAAGCATTCCACTCACCATGTACATTTGGATTGGCCACTGCCGATGTTACTTTGAGGTCGGTGTGAAGCAATGGACGATACCGAGTGAGTAGATCGGCATTGGCACTGAGAGATATCAGTTGCTGCCGAGCACGGTGGTATACCACTGCATGACAGCGCGCAATGTTATGCACACTCATGACTTTCGCCCATGCGCGCGTGGTTGATGCTTGGCTTTTTGCATGTCGGACATCATTTTGGAATAGGATTGCTTTGTCCACAAGTGCAAGACGCAATTCATGCAGGGCATCGTTTGCTTGCCCGATCCACAATTGCAATTCTTCTTCTACGAGATAGTGGAGGTCATATTCAGCACATTTTTGAAATCCGAGTACAGAAGGCAATAGCATAATGGATGCGTTTGCCATACTGCTTGTTGATGAGGGGTGATCTCCTGTACTGAGGGTATCGTCGAATGAGCTAGCGACATCATCGGTCATATCCTCGGCATCATCGGGTGCAATCGCCCAAATATTTAAAGCATCGTTGCCAATGTCATCGTCGATGTCTAGAACTTCAGCAACAAACTGTCGAGCAGTGGTGTTAAATCGTGAGATTTCAGCTTGAATCTGATCCCTTTTTCTTGCCATCAATAACAAATGGTTCTCGGCCAAATTAGCATCTGTGAGCTGCTCTTGCAATTTCAATAATATCTGTGATTCCTCGATTCTGAGACATTTGGAAATCCAGTGTATGGAACCATGTCCCCGCTTCACATTCGGCACTGAAGATGTAAGTAGGTCAATCTCCATCGATTTGAGCGTCGGCGCTACGTTGTCCTCGTTAATGTATTTCCAGCACAAGAGGACATCCTTACCCCTATCCATTTGGACTTCATAAATATCCATGGCACTTGGATCATTCTTCCATCCCTCATTTGCTTGCATTTCAGCATGCAACCATAGCTTCCACTCAGTTTCGGGGATAGCACCATCCAGCTGTTCGAATGCGCTTTCAGCTTCGGAAAGATTACATCTTGCAATTTTAAACTTTCACTCGATGGATTGAGCTGTCGTCTGGAGGTCAAATGCAGTATTGTCTGAAGACCGGGGGGACTCACTCATTCCCACCATTTTCAAGAAATTGGAGTCATTCATCTGATAATCCAGCAGCTCCTGCTGATGTGCGGAGGACATACCCCACGCCGAGGGCGATATGACATTGAGCGATGACCATAATGTTTCCATGATCTCTCCATCTACCTATATGCCATGCTCCAATCGCCGGTATAATCTTGACCTCAGTTGGGAGGGAGATGATGTGATTACCATGAAGTCACCAGTGAAGATGTTTGATGTACTGACAGTTGACATCATAAAAGGTTATAACTCGCTGGATACCTGCCATATTGTACTTCATGGTGTGAGTGAGTGCATAGTCCATGTTGACTTGCCTGTGGGTTGAGCAACCGACCTGTTAGTGGTCACCGCCGGTGAGATAAAGCACACCAACCTTTCACCCTGTTGGAAGTCCACCATTGAATGGGGATAGAAGCATCCATGCCTCGCACAGGCAGTGCTGCCGATACCAGTGGCTTCCAATCGGTGCCGATCGGCATTTGCTCTGTTTACTGCTCGGTGTTTATTGCAATCCGATCTCTGTCGGACATAAATAGGTGCTTATATTTATATCGAATGATTGCACCGACCGTTACCGGGTAGTCTGTCACAGACAGAAAGTTCTTGTATGGTGAGTGAGTAACCATAAAGCCGAGGCTGTCCATCAGTGACACATCATCCTCAGGTGAGTGACAATGCATGTGTTCGGCCTTGAAATTGCCATCCATGACAATGGTGCAAGTATATTTCCAATGTGACAAGTCAATGCTGTCATCCATAGGGACATTGATTCTGGGTTGAGGACAAGCGGGACAGAAGTGTGCCAGTGTGCCTTGGGCTGGCAAATCAGAGGTCACACCAAATCCACTCCATTTCAGTATTTTCAGAAGTCACCACTGTCTCACCACCCTCATTAATTCTCGGTAGCGATCCTGTAGACAGGCTGATTCAATTTGGATTTCATGATGAAAAGATAGTATATACCTGCACCAGATGGGGAAATGCATTTGAGGTGATTCGCCGAATCTTGCTATAGTAATTCATGGCCGAAGTCCCGCATTCCACATTATCTTGAAGGAAATCATCCAAAACTCGGAAAGTGAAAGCCGTTCACGGATTTATCATACTTGCTGGGAATAACTGAGCTTGAAAAAGCTGTTTGTGGTTCTCGGCAGCATCAGCACATTTGCAGAACCCTACATTCCAGAAGTGGACTCCAGTAGTATCAATGATTGTGAGATATTTGGAGGTGTCAGGGCGTCTGAGATGCATCGGAGTGTTTGCATCATCCATATCCTCCCAAGCATTTTCGTCATCATCAACACTGGCAGGATCCAGATGGCAGACCGATGGGCAAGCCGATCCATCATGACCAAGGTGAATCTGCGCACCGGCCTTTGCAAGGTCAGTGAAACTCAGCATATTGATCAATTATGCACAGCATACCAAGCAAAGCAATGAATCATCGAAGAATTGACCAACCCACTGTTGCACACAATGGAGTGGATGTCTGAGATGCTGCTCGCGACAGCACTGCGTGCAGACCAAAGGTTGCAACCAGCAGTCGGCGCAGCGATATATCCCCTCCTTGCTACACTCGGCAATAGACCATCTGCGCTCGGCATGTGCTCCCTCCATGTTCAACAACATATTCAAGTATGTATTGCCGAAAGGCAGCCAATCTCGGAGGAAATTATTCTGGGACTTCTGCTACCATCAGGCCATACACATAGGGTCAACACATGACATCACTTACCTTGTTCTTTGGACGATTCATGTTGGATGGTGTACCAATATCCTCCACATTGTTGTCCCCCTCGAGTGGGTACCCTCCTGTCAGCACTACTTGTGATCTTGATTGAGATGTGTGCGACTTGGAGGGGGAGGATTGAAATGATTTCGCCTCTGTTTCAGAAGAAATTGGTGGTGTGAGCTTCACCAGTCGAGTCCTTGGACCTCTTGAAGTTGTTGTAGTTTTGTATACAACCTTGACAGGACCCTTGTAGGCTACTTTCTTCCCTTTCTTTGGCATAGCAGAGGGCAAGTGTACAATGAGATTCGAAATGGTCACAATCCTGACGCTGTGTTCTGCTAATTGCTTTGTGTTGATATGGATATGTTACATGACTCTTGGCATGCCCTGCCACTGCAATGTGAGATCTGCCGAAGTTGAAGCGAATTTGATTGCCGAAATTATGACAGCATACTCTTTGTTCCATCAGAAGTCCAAGAAAGGGAAGTATGAGTCAGTGTCACCTTTCATTTCATCCCAGTATAAGTAGGATTCCCCATGGTAAAATGCAATACAAAACCCTTTCACCAATTTCCCACTCCACATCATCTCATCTTTGCAAACATGGTCCAAATCCAATTATCAAACAGCGAACTCGAGGTCATGAAAGGATTTAAAGAGGACTACTGGAATGCAAAGTACCGGAATGCAAAGAAAACGGTTATTGATAATGCAATCAGTGAACTCAGACAGCTACCTGCTACGGTGAGATTGGGCAAGCAGGAGTGGAATGATTGAACAAAGGTGACCCCACCATACATAAACAACGAATTTGATTGATGCCGATTCAGGCATACCGAAAGTGGTTTTCCACTTGTGTGCACAGCCGAAAGCAAAAGAAACTCACCGACTATGGTGAGGCATGGACCAATCGGACTGTTGTGGGCGAGCTATACAGGGAGCAAGTGCATGCCAAGTTGGAGGAGGAGTTCAATGTGAAACCTGGGCAAAAGGACTTCATAGCAAACTATCAGAATGGTTTGACTTTGGTCATAGATGGTCTCACTGCCAAAGAGCTGGCTGATGTCAAGTTGAAGAAGGAGGAATGGAATACGGCGCAAGTACCAGAGGGGCTAAGGGCTCGGTGAGTGGTACGCCTGCATACATGCATGTTGCCAACCCACAAAGCAGATATGCCGAGAATGTCGGCGAGAAATATTGTAAGAAATTCGCCGAGGAGATGTGGCGAAAGTGTGGCACCAGAGTCATCATACTGGCTGCTTGGAAGGATACCACTGATCAGACAGTATATACCATGTAAGTGGTGAATTCATATTGGCATCACTCCCACGCTGACTACTATAAGCCATGATTTCAATGAGGACATTGGCGATGGCGAAGCATTCGCAGGTTTGCCCAACGAAGGGATGTTACCGATTGACAATGCATGGCAGGCATATGCCAAGTCAACCATGGAATTTCAATGGACGCCGACCGACGAAGAAGATGCCGATCCGGTACCGATGAAAAAGAAGGGTAAAAAGAACAAGGGGCGCATGCCGACCGAAGTGACCTGTCTTAAAGACAGTCAGCCACACATCCCCGATGTTCGCGAGCTCAATCTCGATGTGTTGAAATCGTTGATAAGAGAATTTGTCACAGCCCACTACAGTATGTCAGTATCTGATTTCACGGATCATGGACTAACAAGGCTGTCAAAGGAATTGCTGCCGACAATCCAAGAGCAGCAGTGCCTTGGGTGAAGCTACTTAGCGACCCCACACCATACATACTTTGACCATACATATCTACCAGCCGAGGTAAAGCTGCAAGACCCATCAAAGCTAAAGCAAAATGAAGTATACTCACTAGTGGACTTTTGGAAGGATCAGCAGGAAGACGGGAAATCGCAAGTGTTTGAGTTCCATCACTACCTGGATTCGCAAGGGAATGTTTGTCCTTCGGAGGACATCTTGAGTCTCCCTCAGAAGGAACCTGCTGAAACAAACAACCAAGTGACAAAGGTTGAATGTAAAGTGGAGTGTGAGAAGAGTGTTCTCAGTCAAGTGGTTTGGATGTAAAGAACTAAGTAAACTTTGATGGAGTTTACTGGCGTTGATTCATAGGTATATATACTACTGTACATGTGGCTGTGTATTTATTACATAAGCATCGTACCATTTCCTACTATTACTCCCATTGGGCGATAAGGAATGATGGATGACTGATCATAGGAGTTGGTCCCTTGATGCTGATGTGTCAGGTAACAACAAGGTATGTCATAATTGATGTGGCAGAGGGGTGTTCCTTGATGGAAACATGTACTGCTTCTAACCACGATCAGATCTGTGATATATTAAAAGAATGCTGTTCAGGCTGTGTTAATGTGGCAGCCAATCGGAGTGTGTTCTGAGAACAGCCTTGACATGAGGCAATAATTACGTAAGCGTTTGGTCTAAAACCTTTGAGGGTTGAAGACTTGAGCGTTCATCTTTGGTTTTGTGTCATAAGGTTCGAAAAAGATAGGGGCTAGATGAGCGTTCGTAACACCTGCGGCAGGTCATTCAGAGGACCATGTTGAAGGCGAAGGAGATCACACCAGTGGAAATTGCTTAGAAAAGCAGCGCACTCGGCCTCAGGTGAATTACCGTGTGATTGACGGTGATACCGGTCGTTAACCTGTAACAGATCGATGATGATGCCGAGATCAACGATAGCAGCGAATCTGGCGAGGAGGTTAATGATGATGAATTACCTCATTATTCTGCTCGAAAGGTGGCAGGGGAAAGTGTGGGCCATGGCACTGTTCGGTGTGCCCCCAGCAGCAGTGATGCCACTGTACGGAACCACTGTACAGAACCGCTCCACAAACACGGGCAGGCCCACGCTCAAGCGTCGCCGAGGTCAGGTTGTGAGTGATGAAGACGGCGAGCATGGCCGAGTGAGCAAGTCCACCCGTCGTATACAAGCCAAACCTGCAACAGAGACGCCAATTAGGAAGTCCACCCAGCCGAAGCACGCACCAAAGCCAGCTGACAATGTGATCGTTGAACCGACCCAACCTCCCAAAAAGGTTGTAAATAAGCAGTGAAGCCAGGGCCACAAGGGGAAGAGCATTGGACAGCGGCATTAGTCATAGTTTGCAGTCACCCATTGTCTCGCTAACATATACACAAGTGTCATATTGGTACTAAGTATGTCTTCAATGTATATTACTTGGTGGAATGAGTTGAATCCTTTCTCGCTATCCTGTTAATGTAGTCCATTTGGTGTGCGAGCCTCTCCAAATCCTGTTCTAGCTCCTGTTCAAACAACTGTCACTGTTGACTTTCTCTGCTATTCCAACCACATCTTCATTGTTACTATGTCTTCTATCTCTGCTGCACGCGTCATTCAAGATCAAACCGAAGCCATTCAATCTGCGATGGATCTCTTATCCAAGAAGGACGGTGGCATCTGGCTGGGGATCATCAGAACGATTCTGATTGCTGTGGTGCGCATCTAATGCCACTGATACTTTTCCTTGATCACTGATATTTTCTAGGAAACAATTACAAATGTCGTGCACCCCAACGTTGTTGTACCTACGTTGGCGATAGCGGCAGCCATCGAATTTGGGGACTGATGCAAGGTTGAAGCCTTACTCAAGACGGGCAAGTGGCCTGCATGGTCCAAGCTTCGCGAACCATTGGATGAGATCAAGGAACACCCATGGTTTGCGTTTGGCCGAGGACCGGCCGTTCCCGCAGATTTCTCCCTGGACGACATCGTGATTTCCCCGATCGAGGTCACCGTCGCTACCACAACAGAGAAGAGAGTGAAAGGAAAAGGCAAGGAAAGGGCAATGGAATCAAAGAGCGAGCACAAGGGGGCGAACAAGTCGCAGGAGAAAGTTGATGAGGAGACAACACTTGTTCTGGAAGTGGAAACTAGGTGAGTAACAAACATTCTGTATACTGATTCGTCGCTCACAATCATTTAGTGCCATGACTACGTCAAACTCACGACGACGATGGCACCGGTCGGTGAAGCCGGCGAGGTCTGCGGCACAATTGCCAGAGCTCATGTCCAAGGTAGAGCAGGAGGCCGATGAAGCAAGAGGGCAATCACTTGTGAAGGGGCCTGCATTGGTGCGATCACGTGAACGATCCGGGATTGCGTCGACACCACCTCCCGGTGTCCAGCTGAATCCGGACCCATGCGAAAAGTGCATCAAGAAAGGAATTGTCTGCTATCCCTGCACTGCCCTCAGAGTGTGCAGTGACTGCAAATGACAGAAGATTTGCTGCAGTCTGAGCACAGCACAGCGCGACGTCTCGGTTGCTCCTGCACAGGCCAGACGAGCATCAAAGCCAAGAGTAAAATCTAGAGCGAGATCGTGTGTCTCCAGAATTAGGACGGTGACACCCCCACCGATGTGAAAGTGTCAGTGTAGCCCCACATCAAGCCTGGAGATTGAGGTGAATGAGATGGGCACATTGAACAACCCACCGAAGAAGCTGAAGGCCATTCCTAAAAGTCCAACCAGTACATTACTCATGTCGCCGATACACGTTATCACTCATGGAATCAGTGTATGTAGCCATTCCTGCATTGCCGAAGCCCCACTCTTCGGAGGTCGCAAGGCTGCTCACACAGGTCGAAGGTCTTACTGGCCAGGTCAGTACTCTGCGAGAAGAGCTCGTTGACCTTCAAATCACGGTTGCCAGCAACGCAAGGGTGATGGAAGCAATGAGACAGCAGATCGCCAACCTGGCGCCAATAGGCACCAGTGAGCTTATTCGTCAAGGCACGCCAATTGTGTCTTCAGTGACTCTCCCACCCCCACCCATTGTCTCCCCCCACTCAGGCACAATCCCCTGCACTACTACACCGCCCGCGAGAGCTGCCTCAGCCACACCGGCGTCTCCATTGCTCAATGCTGCAATCGCCAATACATCGCTTCCGCCATCTCCATTCCTTTCCGCCACATTTCCCACAACGACACCATCGCCTGCTTCACATTGCATCACCGCCACTGCACCGCCGACTCCCATCCTCCCCTCCCTTTCATGCATGGTGATACCGCTCAGATCATCGGAGCCAGTACTGGTACCGGAGCCCACTGCAATGGTCGACACCCAAATGGAGGACGTACATCACCCACTGCCAGGGAACGCCCACCAGTCACTCCAATCAGCCCTGCGGCCCTCCTCGACTGTCACCAACGGTCCGCATTGTGTGGATGAAACACACGGATTCTATACCAGCGCCTTGACGGAAGTGATCGCCGAAGATGCCAATGTCGACCCTCCGATGATCCTTGAGGTGGAGGATCAGGCGATTGAGGGTGGAAGCATGCCTCAAGGTGTTATGTAGTATCTACGCAATGTGTAATGTCAGCTATGTAATCAATTTCAATGCATGCTTCTCGTATATTACAGTGACCGAAAATGTGTTAAACTTGTGATGTATTGGTCTCTGGACTAATGATAGCGGCTGTGTGATTCAAACGTAGCGACTGATTGATCCATTCGGATGTATCTCTGACTCGGTCAGTGGATTCTCTCGCTCATAGTCCATTTGGCCATCGCAAAGTTCTCCAATTCGCCATGACTAACTCCCCTCTGTTTGACCTCCAATCACGGGCCGATTTCAGTCAGCCCACTTAAACTCAGTGCTCACATTGACATCAGCGAAGTAAATAAAATCTTGCAAGACTCGGCAGGGCCTTGTAGGGCTGTGCTCGGCCTTGCAAGCCTCTCGCAGCCTGCATGGCCATGCAGGGAAATACTCCCAGTCACTGTGACCTTGCAAGGTCATGCCACCCTCGAGAGTCTTGCGAGGTCATGCCAGCTCCGAGAGTCTTACAATGTCTTACTAGATCACTCAATGTACTGTGAGCCCATGCAGGGCCTAGTAATGATAACTTGTGTGCCGTGTAATTACAAGTGGGATACTAGTACAACATGCGGCATACAGGTGACAAGAACTTGGTGCCGCTGCTCCGAGTATGTCCGAATGATGACTGCCAAGTCAGTTAGGGAAGCGGAAAGAGAAAAATGGTGCACAGAAATTAGAAACCATTGGCGTGGCGGCTCTTCTAAGTAGGGTTTCGCTTTGTTGCTGCAGTCGGTGCTCTCGACTTCTTGGCCTTTTTCTGTGGTTTGGATGGGGTGATGGAATCAGTTTGGGCATGTTTTCTGGGAAGCACAACCTGGCTCATTGCCTCATTGTCATCATCTGTGAGTTCTGAAAGTGGGGAACAAATAGTGCCCACCGATTTATGGCCAATGGTATCACAGTTGTTGTAGTGGGCAGCCAGGGCATGACCCTCTGACTCGCCTCAGTTTCGGGTAGTCCGTGTGCCCTTGCTAGTGATACCTCAAACGGCCTTGTTTACCCCTTCAGATGAGAGTCAGAAACCGCTGGTGGGTAGTTTGTGCTATGAGTAGATTCGGTCACGCCAGTTGTGGGTGGAAGATCTCATACACACTTGTCTTCACTCTCTGCGATAGGGCACACCACTCCATCTGACATGTTGATGGGGGCATTCTGTTTGATGGCAGCCAGGTCTTGACAGTGTCCATTACCCACACCTTTTGTGATCTGTTGATGTTAGCATTAGAAATGTAGCGCATATATCCACCGTATGTACCGCTCGGATGATTTTCTGCAGGAGTTATGCTACCAAGTTCACAATGTAAGCTTGGCACAAGCTCCAGGATGCTAATGGGAACATACAGGTCATTGATCTTTCAAGAAACACAGTCTGGGGCATGGATTCATTTCATCTGTGTTGTTCGCGGACCTACAACATTAATTTGACACTGATTAACTGATTAAGGGGTCGTTGAATACATACATGGTCGTCTTACCTCCGTTTGTGAGGGTATCCAGGAGATCTTCAGTCATATTCAAGTCAGACTCAGAGGGATGAGACGACATGGTGGGGAAAAGGATGCAGGATGAAGTGATGAAGGTTTGTTGATCGATTAGATCAAGTGATTGTTTGTCAACAAGGCCAAACAAAGGAAATCTCGTAAATGGCATCCCACCTCCCCTGACTCTTCACCCTTGCCACCTTGTCACCTTGTCACTCTCCTTCATCATCACCTTGCCGTCTCATTGTACTTGCCCCCACTGGCACTCTCAGGCTTGCCACCTCACTGTCTCACCGCTCACCTTCACCCACCACCTCGCTGTCTCGCTGTGTTTGCCGTTACCTTCACCACCTCACCATCTCGCCGTCTCACTGCACTCGCCCTCACTCTCAGCACCACCTCACTATTTCACCACTTGCCTTCACTGTCACCACTTTACCGTCACCATCACTACCACTGTCTCCTTACTGTCTCACCACTCACCTTCACCCTCACTCAGGCTGCTTCGCCGTCTCACCACCCCATCTCCCTCACCCTCGTGTGCAAACACGAACATGAACAATTATCTGTTTGTGTTTGTGTTTACATGCGAGTGTGGTGCTGCACTCACCCTCACTTGTATCCCTCCCCCTTGCCATCTTGCCATCCTGCTCATGCGCACTGGCGCTCTCGGTGCCACCTCTGTAGTGACCGCTCCGCGTCTGGCTACCTATTCGGTCCGAGCAACGCAGCGCCTTTCCACGTATCTTTTCATTTTCTCACTCATCATTACTCATCCCAATTCACCCATTTCTAAGCTTGATCGATAAGCCCTTCTACTATAGATTTCATGGCCTCACTCCCTTCGTATATAAGTTCTTTTGTACAATCCCTCTGATCATTGAATTCAGTACAGTTCAGTCCAAGTTTCCCACACGATCCGCAAGTTTTTCATATTTGCACGTTTTGACAAGTCCTGATTCTCGACGCACAAACGAATGCACGCACATGTTGTTCTCTCTCTCCACTGCTTGCCATCCAAACCAACTACCAGGCTCAGTCACCTTCCCCTTTGCACTCGCATTTGCCTTCTTGTTCGCTGAGGACAGTGAGAATTAACAGTAGGACAACTCGGAGGTGGATCCTCTAGCTTACTTGTAACTTGAATGTCTTGCCATTGATGTATATGCCTTGCATGGTCAGGCAACACCTTGCAAGACTGGCAAGCCGTTCGTATAAACCTTACCTGGTTGGGCAACGCCTTGCAAGACGTTGCTAGGGCTTGCAAGGTTCTCACGGGCTTGCAAGCCCTAGCCAGATTTTATTTTATTTGCTGATGGACTGCTTCGGCCAAACCGCCATGCTCCATTGGTTCTCTGTCGGCACAATCGTAGTAATCTTCATGCCCCACCCGCTACTCCCACTCGTGCTCCGGTTGGACCCCATACTCACCGTCTCAGCCCACTTGCCATTCGCACACATTGCTGTAGCCCATCCATACCCACTGTATCGGCACCCTTACCATCCTTGCTCACCTCGCGGTCGGCCCATCCATACTCACCGTACCGGCCCACCTGCCACCCTCACTCACATTGCGGTTGGCCCACCCATTCTGATTGCCTCGGCCCACCCGCTACCTGCTCACTGCGCTGTCGGCCCATCCATACTCACCGTACCGGCCCACCCGCCACCCTTGCTCACATCACGGTCGGCCCGCCCATTCTGATTGCCTCGGCCAACCCGACGACCAGGGTCACGTCACGGCCAGCCCACCGATCCTTCCTGCCTCGGCCCAGCCGCCACCCTCGCTCACATCACGGTCAGTCTGCCAATCTGATTGCCTCAGCCAACCCAACGACCGGGGTCACATCGCGGCTGGCCCACCAATTCTTCCTGCCTCGGCCCAGCCGCCACCCTCACTCACATCGCGGTCGGTCTGCCAATCTGATTGCCTTGGCCAACCCAACGACCGGGGTCACGTCGCGGCTGGCCCACCAATTCTTCCTGCCTCGGCCCAGCCGCCACCCTCACTCACATCACAGTCGGTCTGCCAATCTGATTGCCTTGGCCAACCCAACGACCGGGGTCACGTCGTGGCTGGCCCACCAATTCTTCCTGCCTTGGCCCAGCTGCCACCCTCGCTCACATCGCGGTCGGCCCACCCAGCCTCACTCCCTCGGCCCATCCGCCACCTGTTCATCATGCTGTCGGCCCATCCATCCTCACCATATCAGCCCACCCGCCATCCTCACTCACATCATGGTCGGTCTGCCAATCTGATTGCCTCAGCCTACCCGACAACCGGGGTCACGTCACAGCTGGTCCACCGATCCTTCCTGCCTCGGCCCAGCCGCCACCCTCGCTCACATCGTGGTCGGCCCACCCAGCCTCACTCCCTTGGCCCATCCGCCACCTGCTCATCACGCTGTCGGCCCATCCATCCTCACTGTTACAAACGCGTCTTTAACCCCTATCTTCTTCAACCCCTATAACAACTCACAAACGAACGCTCAAGTCTTCAACACTCAAAGGTTTTAGACCAACAGCTTACGTAATTATGCCTCATGCTAAGGCTGTTCTCGGAACTCGTTCCTATTGGCTGCCACATAACACAGCCCGTAACAGCTTCTATTTAACATATCACAGATCCGATCGTGGTTAGAACATCAGGGTCGCTTCCATCAAGGAACGCCCCTCTGCCACATCAATTATGACACGCCTCATGGTTACCTGCCACATCAGCATCAAGGAACCAAACCTTATGATCAGTCATCCATCATTCCTTATCGACGAATGGGATTAATAGTAGAAATGGTATGATGCTTATATAATAAACTACATAGCCACACATGTATCATATATAAACCATGCAATCAGCGCCAGTAGACTCTAGCAAAGTTTACTTGGTCTTCCCATCCATTCTACTGTCTGAACACCAGTTCTCTTACCACTTCCACTACACATTCGCTCAGCTTTAGAGTGTTTGTCTCACTCACCATATCGGCCCACCCGCTGCCCTCACTCATATCACGGTCGGCCCGCCCATTCTTATTGCCTTGGCCCACCCGCCACCAGCTCACCCCGCCGTCGGCCCAACCAATCCCCATCGCCTCGGCCCACCCGCCACCTGCTCACCGCACGGTCGGCCCCCCCATCCGTATTGCCTCGGCCTCCCCGGCGCCCGTGGTCAAGTCGCAGCCGGCCCACTCGCCTGCACGTATCGCAGTGGGCCCACCCATCCTTACTGCCTCGGCCCATCCGCCACCCTCACTTGTTTCTTTGTGGGGTCCATACCCGTTGTCTCGGCCCACCCGCCACCTCGCTGTTGGCCCATCCATGCTCACTGGATTGGCCCACCCCCCATCCCCGCTCACATCACAGTCGGCCCACCAGTCCTCCCTGCCTCGGCCCACCCCCTGTCCCCGCTCATTTCTCTGTCAGCCCTGTTGAAGGAAGCAAACCCAGAGGGTTTGGAACCTTCTGAGGGCAGAAGCTCTGCTTTGGTTACTCACCTGGTGGAGGGTTCAACATGAGACTGTGGTGGCAGGAAGAAAGGATATTCGTTATTATTCTGCTCTGTAGAGCAGGTTTATGTATATACATTGTAGGATGCAGTGTTGTTCCTGCATGTTAGATGTTCCTATCAAATAACACTACATATGCACATACTGCAGTCACTGTACACCGAAAGAGACGGACAGCTGAAGGTTGCAAATAGGCCGTCTAACATGGCCAGCCGATGTTGGGCCGAGCTAGAGCAGAACACCGAAAGGGATGGATGGGCCCAAGTAGGGAGGATAAGAACCGATGGGCCGAGTATGTATGTAGTGATAATATGTAGCACAATATGGTAGATGCAGAATACAAAAAAGACGGATGGGCCGATGGTATAAATTATGACAGGCAGATGGGCCGAGGATATTGATGCTGGAGATGCCCCGATAGGCCGACGGCGGGACATCTGAAAGGGACTGATGGGCTGAGGGTGATGGTCGGTACTATGAATGAGCGGTCCGGCAGGATATGTGCCAATGCATAGTGCCTGGCCAACATAATGCGCTCCGGTGCGTATTGGATGGGCCGAGGGGACAGACTGTGATCGGGAGAGGGCGGCCGACAATGGGAATGACGGTGACGATCGATGGGCTGCCAGTACCAATGGACCGAGAGAGAGCGGTGGGCCGAGGAAATTGGAGCCCGATGGTAACAGATTGGCTGGAGATATGGGGACGGCGCATGACTTGGGTGGGCCGACCGCAGAAGTCTCGGTCCATTGGGGTGAGCCGGGAGGATGGACGCGGAGTAGGATGGAGCAGCCGACGAGGAGAATGAGGATTCCAATCTGTGGGCCAATGAGGATCAGCAATGGAAGGGATCTGCTAGGCTGATGTCCCAACGACCGCCGAGGATAAATCAGCCGATGAGCAGATGAGTATGTATGACTTGGGTGGGCCTACGTCAGAGGGATCGGCATATGCCGGTGGGCCGATATGATTGGTAACAACCGGGAAACGAATGGCCGATGACGAGAATGACGTCACCGATAGGTGAGCCTACGACCACGCAGGACACAGCTGGGCTGAGGGGAAGATGAACGGTGGGGACGAATGGGCCGATCGCGGGAAGGACGACGTGTACCAATGAGCCTATAGGGCTCGTCGCTGAGAGATAGAGCGGCCGGCGAATAGTCACCCGCGAGTATCAAATGGGCTGACGCGAGAGGACCAGGTACATGTCGACCGGCGGCCTGAAGGGCTATACGCAACGGTACAAACCGGCGGAAATAGCGGACACGGGGCACGAGCAGCCCTGGTAGATTTCGACCGGCGGCCTAGATAGCTATATGCCGCGGCAGGCCCGTCAACGGCGGGTAACGTTTGCCGACCAGTGGACCTTTAGCCGTTTGCAAATGCCGGAGCGATTCGCGGACGCAGCCGGCCGCTGGATGAATGCCGAGATGGCACGGAAGGTGAGGGCACATCATACCAGGAGATCGAGATGCCGATAAGGCCGGAATTGTGACGGCGGCTCGTTTTGGTGGCTCTGACTCGGCTATGAATTGCGGACGTACACCGCGGTCAGGAGATGAATTTTTCGATGCCATATGTACACCGCCTTATTATAATTGTTTCCTGTCTCAGGGTTATAGACACTTTACAAAAATAGCCTAAGCTGACTCAAGCTAAGGCATATATGCGATTGTGTAGTTTAGAATGAAGTCTGGTAGATACAAGTCACTCGTTATGCGTTGTCCGGCTGAAGCACACACTCAAAGGAAGAGCGTATGACAAGTGGAAGTAGTGATGGAAGTGTGGTTTGCTCAACCGATGAAGAGTGGAGAAAAAGACAAGTAAATTTGACTGGGGTACTACGACAGTCTACATAGGTTTATATACTAATACATGTGTGGCTATGTAATAATTAAGTAAGCGTCGTACCATTCCTACTATTAATCCCATTGGACGATAAGGAATGATGATGACTGAGCATAGGGGTTGGTTCCTTGATGCTGATGCGTCAGGCAACCATGAGGCGTGACATAATTGATGTGGCAGGAGAACGTTCCTTGATGGAAACGTGTACTGCTTCTAACCACGATCGGATCTATGATATATTAAATAAATGCTGTAAGTGTGGCAGCCAATCGGAGTGTGTTCCGAGAACAGCCTTGACATGAGGCATGATTACGTAAGCTTTTGGTCTAAAACCTTTGAGGGTTGAAGACTTGAGCGTTCGTTGAGACATAGGGTTGGAAGAAGATAGGGGAAAGAGACGCGTTTGTAACACAAGGTGTCTTTCATATAGAGCGTCCTTGCACCTCAGAAGAGTTTAGGTCTTGTTAGGTCTACGCTTCGACCTACCCAGTTGAATCATAACAGGTGCAACCACGAGTTGCTCGTTATGTGTCCTGGACTGAGTGAACTTCGCACGAACTTTGCGTTCAATAACCGGAGAAGGATCTTTAGACTTCTCCTCGGTGCTCTCGGTAGTGACATGACCATTCAGGTGGACAATAAATTGCTCGTCATCATTGTCGACGGTAGTGAGGTGGGAAAGAAAGCATGGATTCAATGCAAGGGCAGTGGAATGGACAGCGCGTGCACGCTGTAGCCGGTTGTGAAGCTGGAAACGAGATTGACCTTTCTCCTGATGAAGCCGCTCTATCTTCTGGTGCTCCGGACTTCCGCACGTAAGGTGACCATCAACAATCTTCTTCTCGCAATCAACAATAGCGCAAATCTCGTTGAACGAGACATGGACAGGGCAGAAGTGGTCCTTGCCGTTGTGCAACGGCACTTGACAGTTGTGTCAGCTGCAGCAAGGATGGCTGATGCATATTTCGTCTGTCACGACAACAAAACACTTCCTGTCGACTGGTGCTTGTGTCAGTGTGAGCTAATTAGTCACTGTTGCCATGCGCTTACCTTTGCTGTCACTGCCGTGGTACCAACATGTACACTTATCACAGAAGTGTGTAAGCTCAGGTTGGCCAGCAACGTGCATGCATTGGTTCCGTGCTTGCACAAGATCACTGAGGTGACCTTTGTGGTCACTGGTGTGCTTGACGACCAGGTATTCTTCATGTTCTACAGCATCATGAAGTAGGCAATAAAGTAAAAAAGCTGACCAGATGTGGTCTTGTGAGAGGGTAAAGCCGAAGGACCAACCCAGAGGCACCTCATTGGATCGGGACAGGGCAGTGTTGTAAAAGTAGGCACAAGCGGTTGCTGACATGCTATAGCAAAAACAATGAGCATCTCATCAAGTATGCAAAGTGACAATACTATTGATCCATGAGAGCCAGCCACATCTCAATTACCGGTCGCTCCATGAATTGATGCTCACCAATTTGAAGGATGTTGGGAACCCCTTCATAGTATGTATGTTCACCCTTGAAAACCTTGAAATTGTAGTGGTAGTTGACCTCACATGCTGCATAGCCATCAGTCATCTCAATGCGTGCAGGCTATGGGATAACGTGTTACAAACGCGTCTCTTACCCCTATCTTCTTCCAACCTTACGACTCAATGAACATACAAGTCTTCAACGAACCGGCCCTCATGCGGTTCTAGGACAAGTGCTTACGTAATTATGCCTCATGCTAAGGCTGTTCTCGGAACTCATTCCTATTGGCTGCCACATTGACACAGCCAATGACAGCATTTATTTAATATATCACAGATCCGATCGTGGTTAGAAGCAGTACACGTTTCCATCAAGGAACGTTCTCCTGCCACATCAATTATGACACGCCTCATGGTTACCTGACGCATCAGCATCAAGGTACCAACCCTTATGATCAGTCATCCATCATTCCTTATCGTCCAATGGGATTAATAGTAGGAATGGTACGATGCTTATGTAAATAATACAAGCCACATGTAAAGTAGTATATATACCCATGAATCAACGCCAGTAGACTCTAACAAAGTTTACTTGGTCTTTCATCCATTCTTCTGTCTGAGCAACCAACTCTCTTATCGCTTCCACTACACATTCGCTCAACTTTAGAGTGTTTGTTTCAAGATCTAGATGAATCTCAGATCTATCTTCCATTCTACATCACCTTAAGGCTTTCATTTCCACTTCACAGTCTTGAGGCTATTCATTCCATTCTTCCACCACCTCATGCTTGACACATGCTTGGCTGTGTACTTCGCTTCCATTCTTGATCCATGAGGACAATGCACATAAGGCTATGCAGGGCCTAGGGTTATCTTAGATAGAGACACCACATGTACAGTGAGCAACAAAACCGTTCCAATAACTTACCCTAACACAGTGCATGAGGTGTGCTGGATGCATGTGTGGGAATCTCGCTTAGTATTGGTGTGATCAAACAATGTACAAACCCTTGGCTACAAATTGGTCTCTTAGTCATGTGATTTGGCCCAGGGGTGGTGGAGATTTAATCATTTTAATCACTCATGTCATTGGAACAGTTTTGTTGCTGTTATATTGAAATGGGAAACTTGTATCTTACAATGGGATATTATGTCAGCATTGAGTCATGTGATGTATAAACATTTCAACATGATGTAAACACAGCCAAACACCATTGCTTTTACCACTTCTTTCACCATGAAATCCCTTTCCACTGATCAAGTCAACCAAGTTATTGTTTTCTTGAAATTGGGTCAAACAACTCGTCAGATCTCTGCTTCTACTGGATACAGTAACTCCACCATCCATCGTATTCGAACTGAACACTGTCCCAACCTTCCTAAAGCCATTGGTGGTCGACCATCCATCATTTCTCCCACTGATATGCGACATGCCATTCGACTTCTTGGTACTGGGAAGGCTGAAAATGCTGTCCAGATTACCAAGACTCTTCAAGATGTCAAGAACCATTCCATCTCTCCCCAGACCATCCGTCGTCACTTGAAGAAAGCTGGTATGAAGGCTGTGGTGAAGCAAAAACGCCCTCTTCTTTCCAAGCGTCATAGGAGAGAAAGATTGGATTTTGCTTTGAGTCATCAGGACTGGACTGTGGATGATTGGAAGCGTGTTATATGGTCAGATGAGACCAAGATTAACCGCATTGGGTCAGATGGTAGGAAATGGGCA
>JBBPMD010000338.1:0-28584 GCA_038090095.1 Zangia roseola
TACCCCGAGGTCGCGACGCCCGCTTTTGCAAACACGCGTTGAATGGCATGTGCGACTACTGCATGCCCTTGGAACCGTATGACGCGGCCTACCAAGCTGAGCATAACATAAAGCATTTGTCATACCACGCGTATCTTCGCAAGCTCTCTCCAAAGACTTCATCTGCCACTGCTCAGGCCCTTCCCCCGCTCTCCCCCACTTCCTACAAAGTCAAGGTTCCATGTCCAACAGGTAATCACCCGTCATGGCCGACAGGAATATGTACCGCCTGTCAGCCGTCTGCGATCACCCTACAGTCTCAACAATTTCGAATGGTAGACCATTTAGAATTCGCGACGCAATCCATCGTGGACCGATTCTTGCAAGCCTGGAGAGCAACCGGCCTTCAGCGATTTGGTTGGCTCATCGGTCGTCATGAACCATATAATGAGGTGCCGATGGGTATCAAAGCTGTGGTAGAGGCAATTTACGAACCACCCCAAGAGGGTGAACTTGATGGCCTGACTTTAGGCATCCCATGGGAAGACGAGCAACGCATCAGGGAGCTAGCGAAATCAGCGTCGGCGCCACTATCTGTCGTTGGGTATATTTTCACGGATCTTGACCCAACTCCTGAGGATCGAACCAAGAATGTCTATAAGCGACATGCACAATCGTATTTCGTTTCTTCACTGGAGGCTATCTTTGCTGCCACAATTCAAAATGCAAACCCCACCCCATCCCGATCTTCCTCGAGCGGCTCTTTTGGCTCGCGTATGGTTACCGCCATTCTTACTGCGACAGAAGATGGTCAAGTGGACATCTCCGCCTACCAGGTTTCAGAGCAAGCCTGTGCCATGGTGACAGCCGATATGATTGAAGCCAGCGTGGAACCAGGAATTGTCCGAGTGAAGGAGGAAGACCGTAGCCAAGACTCTGCACGTTACGTTCCCGACGTCTTCTATCGGTTCAAGAACGAGTATGGTTTTGAGGTGAAGAAGAGCGCAAAGCCTTGTTTCCCGGTGGAGTATCTCCTTGTCAATGTAAGTTTAGCTACGTCTTGTGCCCACTCAGGAAACTTGAACTCTTTGTCAGGTCACCCACGGCTTTCCCCAAACGCCTAACCCAATGTTTCGGTCAACAGATTTCGCCATTGAAAATCGTCCAGGACTCGAAGATCAGCAGGTGGACAGCATTCTCGGTTCGCTCAACCGACTGGGAGCACCGTCCCTTGAGGACATGCGCAACGCGCCTAAACGCCTTGAGGTTGCAAAGTGGTTAAGTGATTGGCACTTGGTTTCGTTCCTTGAAACCACTCAACTATTGTCACCGGTATGGCTTTCGATCGTTCTGGCTGTGGATCCCCACTAAAAGAACATATCAGGATGATACAAAGCTACTTATTCGGGCGGTCACCTCGCCACGGTTGTTTGAAGACCCCTCGGTATTGGACGCTTTCATGAAGACGGATGGATGGCAGACGCTCATAACCTTTGCCCGTGAAAGTGCTCGTGAGTTGTTCTTGTTACTGCCTCTAGGATACTAATATACCCGGCAGCAGCTCGTCCGACCTCGTCCGCTCCAACAGATTTGGGACGTACACATGACGAAATTCCTCAGGATATTTTCGATCAAATCGCCGCGGAAGAAGCTGCTCAGAGTCGAGGAAGTAGCAACTCCCGGGTCAGGATCTGTCCTCATTGCACGTTTGAAAATACGCATGGAGGAAATGATTGTGAAGTTTGTGGTTTACCCTTAGGTTAGAGAGTCGCGTGCGCACATCTTCCCGAGGGACACTAGCCATTATGTAGAAGTAGAACTGTAACCTTGCTCGTCAATGCAATAGGCTGAAGGGATCATATCATCATCGTTACACAGGACTAGCTATAGGACGTGGCTCGGATGTACTTGTGACAGAGCGTGAGTATGAACACGTGTGGCTAATGTATGGATTTGAAGTTCCGTAATGTTTGGCACGATCGAAGAAGGGAAATAGAGAAAGTGGTGTCCAATATTAGGGTCCAACGCCTGAACCAATAAAGTACTCAGGCCAAGATCCACCATCCAGCGAACATAACGCCAAGGAGTGCGCCGATAGCACGAAGGGTGATGACAACCACCAGCGCCTTGCGCACCGCAGCATAAAAGTTGTTCAAAACAGTCCCGGCCCAGTTAAGGCTGTATGAAGTCGTCAGTGCTTGTAAAATAACGGGAGCGAGAGCACTCACCGTCGATCGTTCGAACCACCTTCACGAATGCTAGCCTCCCAACCGCGTACAACCTCACGATAACGCTTACCAAAGACCCTGTGTACAGTAATAAACAAGGTGACGAGTAAGACCGAGGTGAAAGGTTTACCATATCCAAAAGTTGACATCCGGGTACGAGAATCGTGGAAAGACGCTGGCAAGGCTGGGGGCAACAGCGTCAACCCGCATGCCTTCACTGCCGACTGGTCGGAAAGGTAGCTGGAGGCTTGGGTACTGCTGTCCAGCGGCTTGTTGTGACTGCAGTGGCTCGGGTACCATGTTTGCCATGAGGTCTAACACCATGCCGAGCGAGAGACCCCACAGCTTGAGCTGGCGCTGGTCAGACTTTTTCTTTCGCTTCTCAGGAGCTACATTGTCAGATGCAATGCCCTTTTCGAGTACATCCATGGAATATAAAGCACTGGTTGGGTGAGGAGGCGCAGTGACAAGGGATGGTTCTGGGACGTTCAGGAGAATTGCAGGGAACTGCATATTCCCAAGAAGAACACGAACCAACAGTTTTAGGATAGCAGCGTGACGCGGGGTCAGCCTAGAGGCGGCATCCACTGTTACACTTGACCACTTTCCCCTCGAATCCCCAAGGCCAACCATTTCCGGTAGCACTGCACCGACTAGCGCCTCCAGTGGTGTCCAGTGGACACAAGTGCCGTCAGAGGGTTCGGTGGATAGTGGGCGATGGGTGAGCTGCAGGAAGACAAAGGGGGAAAGTATCATGAGTAACCGTTTACCCAGAGAAGTGGTAATCTCCCGGTCATCGAGCTGCCCAACGCAAGTAAAGTCGCGCTCAGCGAGATCCAGACCGATTTCCTCCCACGTCTGCCGCATAGCTACGCATCGAGGGCTGAGACTCCGGGTTGATCGGACAAGGATAGTCATACCTGTGTAAAGACCGCCTTCGTCGCCTTCCTCCATTCGACCTCCCGGAAAGGCGAGTTGTGCCTCGGCTTTACTACTCCGATGGGCGCTTGCTTCGCCTAACAGGCTGGACTTGAGACCATCGGAAGAGCCGTCATCTCTTTGTAAGAAAAGTATTTCTGGGCGGGCAGCGGGGTCCTTGACCCAGTCGAGTTCAAAGAATTGCCCGAGGGTCGGCAGGGGTGCATCAGCGGGCAATGATGTGGTCGGGGAGGGAACGATGCGAATGATGATGGCTACGGCGGCACGACGAGGTTCTTGGAGGAGTCAAGGCAACAACGAGAAGCAAGGGGTAACGACTTACGAGTTGCCGGGGATGCAATGATGCGAGGGGGAGTTGTGCGGATGCGGTGGAGAGCACGCGACAAGAGCGGGACGATCTTGTCTTGCTTTCCTGGAGTGATTAATGAGAAAATGCAAACCTTGGACAAGAGAGACAAACCTTGCGACATTTTTTGGAGAGCACTAATTTACACTGCTTGGTCTCGGTTTTTAACGACTTGGCCGTGAAACGTTGAGCGCATGCGTGGACCTTGGTCACTCTAATCACCGCGAGACTCCCGCCACCGCCACATCCCGGCCCCACCGGACTAGACGGCCCTGTGACTCTGCAGGCGATCTGGGAGTATCATGACTGAGCACGACAACCGGAAATATTGGTCGCGAGATAAATCAAGCACTCTGCACATGCGTATCCCGAGAGCGGGGGTTAGAGCGCTGTTAATGGCGCGGGTGCTGACACATTCCGATGCTACTACTTACCAGCAATCAACATCTGATTTGACGGTCGTGGATCTACTGGCGAGCTTGCTCTGTAGCAATGTACCATCGATAGTGTAGTTAGATGATGCGAGCTGCCCAAAGGTGGGAATGGTAGCCGCCTAAATGAGGCGTAGTCTCTCGACCGTAAAGGGGACATTCCTGACCTCGACTGACTCCCATTTCAATTCTTGCGTCTCCTTCACACGTTCCTCGTATAAAGGGTCCCTTAACTCTCCGTGTCCGGCGTCCACTCGCCCACACTGAATTCAGCGACATCCCGCTCTCCGTTTCATACACGAGTCTTCCCTACCTGCATTTCCGCTCGACATGGGAATGAAGTATCGCCGCTATCTTGCTGGGGAACGCATCTATGGCTGTTCCAAGTGCAAGACTCATCTCGCCACCATTCACTCGATGATATCTCGAGTGAGTGTTCCAGCTGGTTCATTGGACTGGCCACTAATGTCCCCCAAGGCATTCAATGGCCAGCATGGCCGCGCCTATCTCTTTGATGGGGTGTAAGTACTCTGTTACTGTACTCGCCTCCGGCAGCTCAGTCCGTTGGGCAGTGTCAATGTCATCGAAGGCGAGCCCAATGACCGCCAGATGACGACGGGCAACCACACTGTTCGGGACATCTACTGTGTCAAGTGCGCCACCATCCTAGGATGGAAATACGTGCGTATCCGCGTGATATCTTGAACAATTTCGTGACGGCGATTACAGGATAGAGCATATGAAACTTCCCAGAAATACAAAGAGGGAAAGTACATTCTCGAGCGCAACCTGCTTGTCGACGTCCAATGAGTGCTGCTCTGTGCGCAGCAACGTCGGATTAGAGACTCCAGACCCCCTGGGGATATTAACGTCACTTGGAAGATATTGCAACGACGCGGTCTCACTGCTAGAGTGGACCCCGACAACCCGCAATAACCCTTCATCAAGCTCTCACCATCCCATCTTCGTTCACAACGTACCGCGACAGTTATCTGCCATCCTAATTGGGTATATATGTCAAGTCAACTACCTCGCCTTGTGGGGCACGATCGTGGCCTCGTGCAAGGACGAGTCTCGGACGCTCTTCACTTGTAACGAAACAAGGATTTCGTGAACTGACACCGACCGTGTCCCGAGATGTTTCATTCCATCATGATATCTTCCAAAGCCTCAGCGAAGGGGTTAATTTAGTCGGAACTTGACATTCATTTTTTCCTACTTTAATCTCCCTACTTTTGATTAATTATTCCTTTGGATTGCAGGTAACAGTTGACTTGTTTCGAGAGCAAAGATTCCTCCCTGTGTATCACTTATTGGCGCATAGTTATTTTTATGAGGATGTGACTGTATATTCGTTACGGCACCTGTACCATGTTTTATCTGAATACAAATCCGTCTTAGAGGCGTGACATGACAATGTTTGCAAGTGTTTGGGTTCACCTGCCGAACCCCAACGACGTGTTAACTAACGGCTTCTGGTTCAATTCCCCAGCGGATTTACAGGTCGCGTATATAAATCTCCCAAACGACACCCAGTCTGCGACTTGGTGTCGGTCACGGTCTCTTCTACGTCCTCGTGCAAAATGGGTCAGTCTCATTCCCCGTCGCCTATTCACCCGTTCTAACCCTCAAACTGTAGCTGCCCTTGCTATGTCTTCCCTGCGCCCCCAGCTCGGTGCCGCCTCACAATACATCCCCTCCCCGCTGGCTGGGTCCTCTCATAACTCCGTCGCCGCTCCTACAAGACCAGTGCCACGTCGTAACCCCCACTTTGCACCCTCCCGTCCCATACGACCGTTCGCCTCCATATCACACAATGCCCTCTCGTCGGCCAAGCCCATCAAAATCATCGAGCCTCCGCAGAATTTCAAGACGACCTTTATCCTTGACCTGACACAAGAAGAATTCGGTCGACAAGACTGAGTCCCACTTCTCGTTGGAGCACAGCCAGTGGATGTACCGCCTCTCGTCATTTGACGTCTCGACACCCCAGTGTGCCACTTCGGTACTAGTCGGTATCTTGGAGTTTATTATTCACTGTTTATCATACCATCCTACTGTTGCGTTAGAATATGGCACACGTATCTTCCTGTATTGCCACCAGACTCCATCTCCATCCTGTTCCGTGTCTTCTCCATATATTTACTCGACGTAGGCAGATAGCTGCTATGTGCTTCACGCGTGAGGACTAGCTATACGATGTAGTCGGTAAATTTCGGTTGTTGGATAAATTCGCGACTCTCTGCAGTAGTCTAAACTCGGCTATAGAACACTTGGGAAGTGCCGCCTGGCCGCGGTGCAATGACTCGGTAGCGTCAGGCAAAACTCAAGGAACTGGCATCAAGCTCAAGGGTGAAATGTACACAATCATGAGGCTAGGCTGATGGGGGCGAGGTGTAAATAAAACATTCGTTGGTATGGGGAAATCAAGTTCTTGCACACACTGATGAAGGCAACAACATAGGTATTTACACTGCCAAAAGACTACTACCAGGGGCTGCATTTTCTCACGAATTGTCGGTGGCAGAAAACCTTGTTGAACTGAGAGATCAGCGCAGGCATAGACGCATCCTAGCTGTGTTTCAAAAGTTCAGTCATTGGGTCTGAGCCTAATCGTCCGGCGGTGCTTTGGTGTAGGCTCCAAGTCGGGGTGTGTAGCCTAATTGCGAGCTCTTGGATCCATCTTTTCCTGCAGCATAAATCGAGGGTTCTGATTAGCACTCTCCTGTCGAGAGGTGGAAATCACTGGCACTCGGTCCAGGTGGTATTGCCCCGTCGCCACCATGATTCCTGCTTTATCAACCCCGAGATTGCTCCACTATTACCCCTCCGCCAGTCGACCATCATAACGGTCTCGCCCTGTGGGTCCATAAGGTCCCGAAAACATCCACGTGTTGTCCCACGTCAGTGCCAATTTCACTTCGATTTGGTAGTGATTATTAGGCGATGAACAGGCTCCTTATCTCAAACTCGTGCCCTTTTCGGCTCATCGTCCCCAGTCCTACGGCGCGGATCAGTTCATGTACCACCGCGAAATGTCTGGTTGGCATCAGTGGGTTGGATGTCACTCGTGGGTGCTCATGAGAGCGGTGGATCAAGGTAGGAAAAATATTCTACTGTAAGAGGCCGCTGCTACCGGTAGTGTGTGGTAGAAACCAGTAGCGACTGGTAGCAATATGACCCTGCAGTGACTCCGTAAGACTCCGTAATGGCTTGTTTTTATAGTTCCGACCATCTTATCGCACCGTGATGCCCACTTGATAACTTAACCGATCAATGGATTGTTGGAATTTATATTCCATTGTTTACTGCTTACATAAGCATACCTTACATCGCACATAGAGTACTTAGTCCTTTCCTTAGTGACTTACAGTATTCTATAGGTAGCTATTGCTACTATCCCTATACACAGTGACTTACAGTATTCTATAGACCCTCTATAGCTTCTTCTACAGATTCTACAGGTTATGAGCCCTGCCTAGAGGGGAATACTCACTCGACAAGTCAACTCACTCCATTTCGACATGCCTTACTCGACGTCGCACCGCGGGAAGAAAATCCTTGTACCGGATCTCGCGGAGGACTGGAGCAATTGGACGACATACCGGAAAAGTCTCGAGCGCGCAGCGGCAGTGCTCGGACTCACGGGAATTCTCACTGGCGCGAGAACGGAACCATCAGAGTCACGGGAGTTTGCTGCGTGGCAGCGCGACAACGTGCAAGTCCAATTTATTATTATCAGGACTACCCCTACTACCATTGATGGCTACTACCTACCCTACGAGGATGCGTCGACACCAGCCCACGAAGGACTCCAATTACTGGAGGAGCTATACGAAGAGTCAGTCGAGAACACGGCACAGGAAGTCGAAGGGACCAGCCGCGGGAACTGCGCGAGCGCAGCCGCAGCAGGGAGACAGGGCGGATGGACGACAGACGGCGAATGCGCGACCTCGGAAGTCCCTCGCGCAGCCACGGTCCAGCCCCAGACACCACGAGACGACACAGTCGATCTCACACAACCCCAACCAGTCGAAACGACCCCCACGACGCACGTAAGGACGCCGCCGAGCGAAGACGCTTCGAGTGGAGAGGGCCATGAGAGTGCCACGGGTGGAGAGGTCGAGACGGGGGAGAAAGAAGACGTCGAAGAGGCCCATGATGGAGACCAAACGACGAATGATGGACCCGCATCACAACGGGGCGGCACGGATACGTCCGCAGACGAGACCGCAGCCACGACGACAACGGGCGCGTCGACGGACGCAGCCACACCCCAGAGCACACCCCAGAGCATGCCGCTCGAGGGGGAGTGCATAGGTCACGCGAGCAACGGCAGCACTGGGCTGACCGGGTGCAAGACGGACCACCAGACGACGGACAGTGCGAGCACATCGAGCACATCGCACGGACACCATAGCCCCGAGACGAGAGACCCTGCAGATCGACCAGAGGTCCCTGCAGACACGACGGGTGACGACGAGCGTCATCCAGACGAGCCTCCAGAGCCACCTGACGCAGCCGAGAGTGCAAGGGTGGGGAATGACGAGGCGAGGGTCGAGGTCGAGGTCGAGGTCGAGCCGGGTGGCGAGATTGTCGACGAGAGATCCGAGAGCGTCACGCAGCAAAGCGAAGACGCAGAGGGCGATGGCGAGGTCGACGGGAGGTGTGCAGATGCACAGGACGAGTGGGAGAGCCGCGAGGCGCTACGAACGGCGTCGATTGTGGAGGAGAGTCGATGTGCAACCATGCACGGATGATCGACGGCAGCTGACGAAGAACACGATCAGCATAGCAAGCCAGTCGATGAGGACTTACCTGAGGGTCCCCACCATCCATATCCACCATACCGCGAAGCCGCACGACCCAAGGAACCCCCGAGAGTCGAGCTCGAGGGGGAGCAGTGCGAGGTCAGTGCGAGCTTTGACGACACACTTACCAAAGCCGAAGCGGACGCGTCGGGAGTGTCCACCGGCGATGAGGACGCCAGGACGAGGCCTAAGGAGCCGCGGAAGGCGTCAGTACACCGGCACGAACGGACAGAGCCAAGGGATGAGGAAAACTCACCTAGGGGGCGACTAGAGTCGAAGGACGACCCGGACGGCGCAACGGCCGTACCACACGACATCCACACCTACCTGGAACATCCTAGGAGCGACAGGGACGAGCGGTTCGTCGCAACGAACGCGCTATGTCGAGATAGCCAACCAGGAGGAGGTGGGGGCAAGGAGATCGACTCGAGAGGAATCGAGGTCGACTGGAGCGGCCAGATCGTCCGAGAGGCCACCCATGAGGTCCCAGAAGTCCCCAGCATCGAGACGAGCGGAGCCGGCGACCATACGAAGTCCCCAGGCCAAGGGCAAGGCCAGCTCGAGGGGGAGAGGAGATGTCGTCCAAGCTGTAAAGATAAGCATCGAAGCGTCGAGACGCACCCACCTGAAGGTTCCCACAGGCCATGGGAAGGCCCTGAGCGCGAGACGACGGCGACCGGCGTCGAAACGAAGGCGTCGAGTCGATATGAAGGTCCAGGAGGGCAGATAGGGGTCCAGGTCGATCCGAGGACGGTCGAAGTCGATTGGGGCGCCCAGATTGATGGAGCAGATGCCCAGGACATACCTGCAGGTGCCCAGACCAACGGAACCGAGCGCGTCGTCGATACGAGCGCACAACGTCGAAGTAGAGGGCCAGGAGGCCATATGGGCGAGAAGGCCAAACCAAGAGTCGTTGAGGCCGATCTAGGCCACCAAAGGGTTGTCGAAGGCGAGGAATACGATGGGATGTGTCCCAGACGCGAGGAAATCGGGCGCTTCGTCGAAACGAGCGCAGAATGTCGATATAGAGGTCCAGGAGGACTTGAGGAGGTCGAGGCGAAGTCGGACGACGTCGAGGGCGAATTGCAGCGCCGAAACGCGTCGAATCGAGTCGTATACGATGGGATAGGTCCATGGAGGGATGGCGAAGCGAGCGGCGCACGCTGTGACTCGACACGAGTCAAAACGCGACTGCTAGCTGGACGAGAAGGTCAGTCTGAATGGAATAAAGACAAGACCGAAGCGGACGTACCAGCGTCATCCACACCACCATCACACCACACCAGACGACCCATCCACCATCCTAACCCGCCACGTCGTCGAGGACGACTGAAAACACGACCTAGAAAAGTCAATCAGAGGCGAGGAGGCAAGACGACTTACCTCGCGATACGGTCATTTCAAGACCAACCCGGACACGTCGAATACGTCGCACACGACCTAAAAGAGCCAGGAGAATGGTCAGTACTCACCTGAGACGAACAGGACGCACCACTGGTCGAGCAGAGCAGACCGCGCGCATCTGCCAGCCACGAAGGCATTAGCCGAGCCACGACTTACCAAATCGGGTAACCGCTCGAGCGTACCGCGTCGCGACATTGTCGCATTCACCACGGACTCAAGTTCAAAGCTTTTAAGCTAATTCTTTTTGGTATATTTCATAGATTTTTGATTTCTACTTACTAGGCAAGCTCTGATAGCTATTGCCATAGCCTCTCATGCTTGAGGGGGAGTGTTGGAATTTATATTCCATTGTTTACTGCTTACATAAGCATACCTTACATCGCACATAGAGTACTTAGTCCTTTCCTTAGTGACTTACAGTATTCTATAGACCCTCTATAGCTTCTTCTACAGATTCTACATGGATGCTGATAACACGTGAAGGAACATATACTGAGACAGATACTACTACTTGAGGAACAATACTAGTAGATGTAGATTAAAACTGGTAGTAAACAGATGACGAGTTAGATGGCCCCGGATCCTCCACCCGAGAGTCCAAGTAAGAAGCGTCGAAGTCATTCTCACTGAAGCCACCGAACCCTGCGGCTGCAGAGGTTGGTGCTACGGGCTGCAACCTAGCATGAATATTGATTGCGACACCGAAATTTGGCCTTGGGAGAGGTTCTACCTCCTCGATGGGAGGTATGTACATACACAGGCAAGATTCGGTGCGGCATTGAAGGCCCATCCTTTCTTTGCCTTAACTTGTTCCTGTTTCACAGTCAGTTTATAACTAGTATCGATACTGTAGAGTAGACACGTACAATCCTATCTCGTTGAGGAGGTCCAACTGCTTCAAGAAGCTGCTCTTGATGGTGGGATGCGTGGCATAGCTGAGAATGGCCTCATGGTATACATTGAAAATCGGGGCATACTCTTCACCCATGAATGGTATCGTGTCACCGCTGTTGTGTCTGCGCCCTGTGGCAACTCGTTGTGACTGAAACAAACCAAATATCCCGGAATATAAATGAAGGGATTTGTCGTAGGCAAAGAGCTTTCTCTAAGGCCTACCCGGTCTTATCGTAACACTACCATCTTGGTCAATCACAGAGCCAACATTCAAGTTCCTCAGAAAGCGAACATTGTACGTATACTGGCAAATAAAAGGTCCTCACAAGCTAACTCTTTCTCCAGATCCTGTCGCTTTCCTAACATGACTCATCATTCCCACGGTCGAGGACTGGGCCGGGGTGTTGCCAGTAGTGCTCTGCTGCCCCCAACAAACCCTCTTCTGCCATTCCAACCAGCCCCCTATGTTGGTCCGCCACTTCACTCTGATCCAGCACTGACCGGTAGCCAAGTCTATCCAGGCGCTCCGCTAGCTGCTGGCCAACCCTCAACCCTTCCTACCAAGAGTGAGGGTTATAGCCTGGCGGGTCCAGTTTCATTACAGATGCCAGTCTTCAAGTACCCTGATCCAGCGCTGACCGGTAGCCAGGTCTATCCAGGCACTCTGCTAGCTGCTGGCCAACCCCCAACCCTTCCCCTCGAGAGTGGGGGTTATAGCCCGGCGGGTGGTCCAGTTTTGTTACAGATGCCAGTATTCGAGCCTCCACAGGCATTATTCGATCCCACTCCGACGCAGCAACAGCAATGGCTCCAGGAGAGTGCCAAATCGATACAGGTATAGTCCGTCTGAATGTTCCCGGTTCTTACTCACACCAAGTCAGGTCTCTGGACCTGCAATAGAAGTACTCGCCTCACATCAGACACGGACAGGGTCGACTAGAATATCAACACAGGACCACCTCCATCAGATTCGAGACTCTCAAGCACCCTATCCCCCACCTTGTGCTTTGCTTTCCATGTCTTGTACGTCCTCACTATCGCATCCTTCCGCATTCCTGGCATCCACTCAAGAGAGCAACAAATCCAAGCGGCGCGCTCCTCGTGGAACTCACAAAAAGACCGCCAGTCCAATGTCCCTGCACTATTACTCCACCGAGGAACAGAAGATCTTGATATATGCTCGCCATGCACTCACTGAAACAACCCTAAATGGATGAGCTGTTGTAGTGAAGTGGAGGAGTTGTGAATGAGGAGCGAGCAAAGGATTATGTCCTGAGAGGTGTCAATCCCTTTATCAGAAGTCTTTAGGGGAAATCACCAAGAGAACTTTACTGGAGTTCTCTGGCCTGGCATTGGGGTTTATATACTACTACATTGTTTGTATCTATTTGTACATACTGGTCTGTGTATAGATAAGAGTCCATTATGCTATTGGCTGAATGTCATCATGAGTCATAGGAAGCACACTGCCTCGTTGGCTGTGCGAGTGAGTTATAGATAAGGCGCATTGCCTTTGATGCATGTGTTCGTCAGGTGATCTGGATCATATCCTATTGGACAGGAAGTCCTGTGGCAATGCTTTGTGTGGCAGCCAATAGGATTGTATTCCGAGCATAGGTTTGGCATGAGGCATAACATGTGTTGGTCACGTGATCTAGAAAGTGACTTGGTTTTGCATGCGAGGTATGAAGTATTCATAGGGGTTAAAGACTGGAATTGGAGCGTTCATAACACTTGCAAACAACATGGTGAACAGGTTGGGATGGCCATTTGGTCGCAGCGCACGCGAAATCTATACAAAGCCAGTACAAGAAGCGATTGACCAAGCCAACATCGCTCTAGGTGGAAGTGAGTATCACATTTTCTATTTTTCATTTTAGTAATATTCTGTCTCAGAATTCGAGCTTGATTCGGATAAAGAAACAGTGGTATGCAGGCTAACCTCTCCTTACTTATACAACTCATGCCGCTGTAGATCCTCAAGGAACCCAGCTATGTGCACTCGAAGCTAGTTGAGGCCACAGAAGAATACACTGTCGCATTCTTCGAAACAAACAATTCTGAACTCCTCGCCGACCTGGCCGCATATGAAACATGGAAGCTCCAGCGCTTGGAGACAATGACGGACCACACAGGGGAAACATTTTTCTTGCACGCTCATGACTCTCAGGTGCGTTCATCAAAATTCAATTGCTCATATCTCAACTAATAGCTTACATCCTAGGGCAAGCCGACTAAATGGTTTGGCCATAAGCAACTCGAGTCACTTCATATGGACTTCTGGTATGGAAGCAATATCTCACCAGTAAAAATTTTCTCGTCTACATACAGCACAACACCGACCCGAATGTATGCACTCTCAGCGACCGTGGTAGGCATCTTCATCATTCTCCAAGTTTATTCATGGTGCTGAATATTAACCAGCTTCTTTGCACGTCACTGTTACGATCTGGTATCGTACCATGCTCGATCTCCTGATGCCATCTCCCGATCCGATCTTCCATTTCTATCATGGCAGATCTAGCCGCACGTTATACATGAGGTACTCTTCCATTTCACCACATCCTCATGTTAATCCTCATGGATCACCTCATGGTATCCTCATGTGCCGATACTTTGGACACTTACATATTATAGTATGACAGTGCACCTTACCATACTTAGCTCAGCACTGCCATCATGTACTAGTATAAGTAGTATCACTGAGCGACCTTAAGTCCTCAGTTCTTTTATTCTAAATCTCAATCGCTGCATCTACGACAACGCCCGATTAAAGCTCATGTAGACCTAAAAGGCTCGTAGAAACTGAGGGGAAGACGAGTAGGTGGTGTTGCTTGACAGGCGGCACCACACATGAGGGTTCGAGGGAAGTCGCACTGGAGATGGTCAACTTAGGGGGATTCGAGTGGACCAGATAATCAAGCGTATGATTAGGTGGATCAAGAATGGGGAATACAGGAGGGTAGACGAAGGTTTATATAGCGTCAGGGGATGGGCACGGACCATGACCTGATATATCCAAGACAATAAAGGAGGTGAGTCATAGGCTATGAGTCAAGATGCAAAATGAATGGAAGATGACGAAAGGAGTACGACATAAGGTATGCATCCATTGGATCGGTGGAATTAAAGTGAGTCAACGAGAATGGCATAAGCGGGACTCGTACAGCATATGCGTAAGCCCAAAGGCAGTGTCTGTGGTTACAAGTGGAGCGAAGTAACAAAGGAAAGGACAGGGAAAGAAAGAAAATGTAACAGGTGGGGTGCCAGTAGACATCAGGAATGGCCTGAATGAGGGCGAATTCTGATATGTACAAAGATGGAGATCAAGCTCACTTACCACAGCGAGGGGAATTTGCTCAGGTGCCAGTCACTGGCTGGACATGGCTAGAACGGAGATTTTACTGTGAAAGACAAATTAGAATAGATCTCAGATCTCAGCACATGTGTAGGAGTCGAGGTAGTCGCTTACCGGACAGGGGAGCAGATTGGAGCCCTCACTGAAGGGAAGTGGCTGGAGCGGAGTCGTGGACACAGAGATCGTATCACTTACATTGACAAAAGGTTCATTACTCAGGTACAGCGGCTCGACGCATTCAGAACAGGGACACTTCTTTGAAAAGCGAATCAGATTTGAGTATTATATGCATAGGACTCAAGGTAATCGCTTACTGAACAAGAGGGCCATCGGCCTTGCTGAAGGAAGGTTCATTTCTCAAATAGGTATGGGGGGTTCGTCGTTATTGCTTTGTACTGATCAGATCTATTGAGTTACAGGTACAGTAGTAAGTGACTCAAACTCTGCTGACAGTGGAAATTTACCACTTGGGGCATTACACGATGGCACCCTAGTCTTCTGCAGTGTAATTGAGTGGAGTGTGACGGCCAGTCTGAGCCAGTTGGATGGAAAGTGGGGTGCAGCAACTGAAATAGGTCCGATTGGCAGACGATGGCACCCTGATTTTCTGCAGTGTAATTGAGCAGCCAGTGACGGCCAGTCTGAGCCAGTTGGATAGAAAGTGGGGATGCAGCGACTGAAATAGCAAGTCGAGTCAGCAAGTCGAGTCAGAACATTGTGAGAAGCGTCGAGTCAAGTCTTGACCTTGGTGATATCCGATTGGCAGTGCTTCACTACTCATTTGAGTCGCAATTGGGCAGAATATTTGTGGGGTAGTATAGCGACTCAAATATGTTATCAATGCGTATATACATGGTACTGAGCTAGTCCAAGTCATCATCAGAAGGGGTGGGTGATCTGAATGGACGTTCCCGGTCCCCTACCTGAGATACAGAAGCACCTACAAAGTCCTCTTTGCTCTGTCCGGAATCAAAAAGTGTGATCCTGCTATCACTAATTGCTGTACTGTTAACATGCAAAATATTTCTAATTGTACCAATCTGTAATTCTGCTTGACGCAACAGGGTTGCTGCTTCTTCACACTGGTCAATGGCGATGGTGCGCATGACTTCAATCTCTTGAAGGCGAAGTTGGCGATACTTTAGTTGTGCATCAAATGCATTCCGACTTGCCCAGGCAAGCTCTAGCATCTGGAGTGAGTGCAGGTCATCAACTTCTCGAGACCTGTGCACAGAGACCTGAAAGCACTTTTAGTTGAGTTGTCAGTAAGAATAACAGGCCCAGACTTACAGTGGTATGGATTGTCTTGATCCTTTTGCGAGGATCCCAGGCAGCCTGGGGTGTCATCTCCTTGGATGGCAGGGAGAACTGTAGGGAGGTGTGTTTTGTTGGACGCGGAGGTCTGGGTTCACTGTCATGAGTCTTGTGGAGTAATGAGGTGACAGAAAGTGGGAAGGTGGGAGGGGAAGAGTGAGGAAGTCGAGGACTAGAAAATATTGTGTGTTCTTGCTGACTATCTGATGAGTTCCCTGAGGCAGGCATGGTAACCGCTGCTAGGATGACGCGGATGTAATGCCTCGAAGCAATTTGAACATCTTTGTTTACCTCAGTTTGAGGAATCAGCACCCCACGTCTCCCAAGCTCCAAGCCATAGAATCATGGCCTCTGTTTCAGAGGCCCATCGCTTTCACTGCCCCAATTGCACTTTGTACTTTGCAAGCACCAATGCTGTAATACATCATTTGTCTACCGACACCTCTTGTGGGCGATGGCTCATCCAGTCTTTCTCTTCCATGGAAGATTCATCATCTGACAGTGAACCCTCTGAAGGATCTAGCCACTATGATGATGGCCACCCCCTCAACGATGACAATGACGATGACGAGCCACTAGTGAATTCATTCATAGAAGAAAACCTACAGGATACGTTTCCTTTGCCACCTAACTCGGAATCACAACCTCACATACGACGATATCATCCCAATACTTGCCAGAGTTCTCCAGGGGGTATGAACCTCCTCCAGACAATGGATTGTGACAAGTACGCTCATATTCACAACACCGGAAACATTTACTATCCATTCACATCGAAAAGTGAATGGGAAGCTGCTGATTGGTTGACGAGTGGCCCGCTCTCTCAAGACGATATCAATCATTTTCTCCATCTTCCACACGTGAGTATCTTCTGAAGTTCGCATGAATTTAGCTGATAGCCCTTAAGATTCAGTCAAACCTGCTGTCCTTCAATACGGCCAAGGATTTGCGCGCTCGCATTGAGGGACTACCTGATGTACCACGGTGGCACTACCAAGAAATCAAGGTGGGGGATTACAAGACCAAGACACCGATAATCCTTTACTGGAGAGATGGATTGGAGGTTGTCAAGCATCTTTTCAGCAATCCCGTTTTCGCTTCTTGCATGGACTACGACCCATACCAGGAGTTCAAGGAAACCTCCCAAGGTAGAGAACGGATTTATGGCGAATTTATGAGCGCGGATCATGCTTGGCAAATCCAGGTAAGCGCTCATGTTATTCGCCGGCATAACCATCATTGATAGCTCGCTAGGATACGTTACCACCAGGCCACGGTCTTCTAGGTATCATTGGTGCTTCCGACAAAACACCATTGACTATGGGCTCCGGCAATAAAGAGATACACCCGCTTCTCTTCTCAATTGCCAATATTTGCGCTGCAGTACGCATGAAAGCCACCTCCCATTCCTACGCATTGGCAGCCTATCTACCCATCCCAAAGTTTCTCAACATGTCTCCAGAGGTGTAATCTGTCCTTGCCGCATATGTGTACCACAAGGCAATTTCTATCATGACGCAGGGGTTGAAGGATGCCTGTCACAATGGCATAACTATGTCAGATCCTAATGGCAGGCTTCGGAAGATGCACACACCTCTTGCAGCGTGGATAGCCGACCTTCCAGAGCAACTCGCCATTGCTTGCGTATCCTCAAAGAACTCGCCGATCTCACATGCGTCCGCCGTCCAGTTTGATGATCCAGCTCCTCACCCTCCACATCTTCGGGAACACACTCTCCAGGCCATCTCCAATGCCACTGCTCGTTGCCACCCAATGGATGTTTCCAGATTCCACAAGATCTGTCGCAAATACCGTCTTAACGGTGTTATCTCCCCTTTTTGGGAAGACTGGGGTGATGCCTGCCCCTCAGTTTTCCTCACTCCGGATGCACTCCATCAATGGCACAAGTTCTTTTTCGACCACTGTCTCACCTGGGTTATCAATATCATCGGTGGGGCAGAACTTGATCGCCGTCTCTCTGTCCTCCAGCCACGAATCGGTATGCGACATTGGCCAAACGACATCTCAACCGCTAAACAGTGTTCTGGCCGTGACCACCGAGAACTCAAGAGGGTATTGGTCACTGTTACTGTGGGTGCCGTTCCAAACGATGTTTTAAGTGCTCTCTGAGCAATTACGGAATTTATTTTCTTGGCACAGAATCTCTACCACTGTGACGAAACTCTTCATTCCCTCACGGAGGCATTGTGAGAATTCCACCACTGCAAAGCTAGTATCATTTCAGCAGGGGGCCGACAGGGGAAAAACGCACCCCTCCCACATTTCCAAATACCGAAGTTGGAGTTAGCTCAACATGTCGCACGAAGCACGCATGCCATGGGAGCACCCTACCAATGGAGCAGCGATATCACAGAACGTTGTCATATTACGCATGTCAAAATGCCATACCGGATGTCAAATCGATGCGACTTTCATCCTCAATGCTGCCGTTGGCTTGATCGGCTGGAAAAACGATGTTTTTTCTGACTGTTCACGATTCTCAAGACAGCTGGTGCACCTCTACTTAATGAAATGGCAATGGAGGCGGACCTCATGGCAGGTCATTACCTTGAATATGCCTGGATATCTAGTGTTTCCCCTGATGAACAACCAATCAGCCCCCCTACAGTCATCAGGAGTAGCCTCTTTGACTCTACACGCTCCCTCATCTCATCCGACAAGTCCGTTGCCATTCTGCTCACCAAAAAACCCCATTTCGACCGAGTTCATTTTGCCAATGCTCTGATCTTCTTTTCTATTCCTGATTTGTGTGCAGCACTTGGTGATTTTTTCTCTGGGCGCTCTTACCTGGCATGTGATGGGCATCGGATTTCCACTGCTAACTGCCCCCTGTTACGAACGCTCCAATTCCACTCTTTAACCCCTATGAATACTTCATTCCTCGCATGCAAAACCAAGTCACTTTCTAGATCACATGACCTACACGTGTTACGCCTCATGCCAAACCTATGCTCGGAATACAATCCTATTGGCTGCCACACGAAGCATTGCCACAGGACTTCTTGTCCAATAGGATATGATCCAGATCATATGACGAACACATGCATCAAAGGCAATGTGCCTTATCTATGACTCACTCGTACAGCCAACAAGGCAGTGTGCTTCCTATGACTCATGATGACAATGATCCAATAGCACAACGGACTCTTATCTACGCACAGACCAGTATGTACAAATAGATACAAACATTGTAGTAGTATATAAACCCCAATGACAGGCCAGAGAACTCCAGTAAAGTTCTCTTGGCGATCTCCCCTAAAGACTTCTGATAAAGGGATTGACACCTCTAAGGACATAATTCTTTGCTCGCTCCTATTCACAACTCCTCCACTTCACTACAACAGCTCATCCATTTAGAGTTGTTTCACCCCCTCCCTTTTGCATACATTAACGGTTGGAACAAGTTCCGGATCCAGCGACACTCAGTTCAAGGGATGTCAGCCGTCTGTCCTGCCCAAACCATTCAAGCAGTCCCCCCTAGCCCAGATTCTCCTGGTCGCGGAAACACTGTTCTCGTTCGCCACAAAAGTGGAGAACCGCTTTCTCCTGACACTCTGCATGAGAGTATGTTGTTTTTATATTTTTATTCAAAACACTGACGATGGCCCCATAGGGTATTCCATCGCCCAAGTGCGAGTGATCCTCCAGCCACTTACGGACTGTTACGATCCGCATTGTACCATGATCCTATGGATCTCCCGATTTCATTTATCTAGATCAGATCTTCCATTTCTCTTGATCCCAATCTATCTTCCATTCCATCAGCATGAGGCTCACTTCCATTCTAGCCACATCCTCATGTTCTCCTCATGTTCGCCTCATGGAACACACATGTAGCCAATACCTCGGACTCTTACGTATTATTGTATGACAGTGCACTTCCATACTTAGCATAGCACTGCCATCCTGTAACAGTATTTAGGTTAGCACTGAGCAACCTTAAGTCCTCAGTTCTTTTATACTCAATCTTCTCTGCCCAAGCATCTACAGTGATACTTGTGAACGTTAAGCAAAGCCTCTCTCATAGAGCACGCCTACACACTAGAAGCTAGTGGTGGCCCTTGTGCCAGTAAATCCACAACACACCAAGAGAACACCTATATCCGTCCATCTCTCCGGATACTGGTTTTGGTCTGTTTCACGGACCCCCCATGCGCCCCCCTTGTCTACATCAAACTTTTCAAATTCTCATCGGCGTATTTCATGGAGTTGGAGGGGCTTGAGGGTAACTTACGCATGGTTGCCCCTGCTGCACATATTGAGATGTTTGTTGTCGAGCGCCGTCTGCGCTCCAATGGACATCCTCTGGGTGATATCATTCCCTTAAACAACGTTTTACAAGTCGTCCAGCTTGTGCCAAAATTTGGCTTGAGTTGTCCACCCCAGATGACATGCAACAATTGCTTAGATGTTGGGCAGAAATACTTCATTAATAGTTTTGCAGATAAAGAAATGTTCCATGCTATCCTTAGTATACAGTAGTTCGGCCTCTGACAATGCAATCCTATCTTATCATTGTATGTTTGATTGATCAGTGTTGTAGATAAGCCGTGAGTCACATCTTACAACGAAAATTTCAGATCTCAGATTCGATATCCTACTGGCTTCTACTGCTCTCTACCCGAGCTATTCGTCAAAGCATCCCTACCCCGTTCTACCTCGGCTCACCAGTTTGCTGATGTGGTGGCTAGACGCAGGCACATGCATTCCGTGCTGTGTTAGCCATGTTACTACTTTCCAGTGACTCCAATCACGTCTATAGTCCAACCGTTCAAACGTTCACCACCTGCTCCTCGCTTCATTACTTGACGTTGGCTGTTTCGGTGACAAGTGACGGGACATGCTCGTTATGCATGTTATTGTCCTCGTAATTGTTAGCGGGATTCCGCACGAGAGTGGACGGCGAGTTTGTGGCAGAACCTACTCGACTCCGCCAATTGAAGGCATGCATTTTTCTTCGCGACCTCGGTTCCTTCTAGCAGCCGAAAACGAGGCAAAGGCGTGTTGCGAACCTAACCTTACGAACGATGTTAGGGAAAAAAACTCGCATTAATCACTTGGTTTGTTCACTTGCCTTCCCACCAATCTTCCGGCATGAAGAAGCTGGTGCAGACGAATATGCCATCGGGTATCATTTGCAGACGTTTGTTAGTTCTGGATCTGACATTACCCTGATCATGATCATCCCTTCGTGTTTGTTCCGGTGGCAATAAGCTTTGGAGATGTGCTCGAACTAGGCTGGTTTTGTATTGTTGGACGAGTTGTTTCATCTCAGGGTATGTGCTGGCGACTAGTGAAGATAAATGAATATTATTATTCGCAACAAGTCTGAGGATGATCCGACCCTCGACTGGAGGTGAAGTGGGTACCGTGTCTATCAATGTTTTACGTACGGGCGAGCATCCACTCGCAAGGAGAGCTGGAGCAGTACGATGAACGGCGATTGCCGGGAGGGAGAGGAGGAGAAAGAGAGATTATCTTGTGGAGTTGTTTACCTAGTTTGGTGAGAATTGGGACAAAAAGGAGGGTGATTGTGAGAGTTTAAGTGACCCGCATCAGCAAACTTGCAGTGCCGCTGCAGAATAGAAATACGACGCTTCCAAGGAGCTGCAACACTTTCATCAACACCGTCTTCTTCTCCTCCCCCTCACCACTTTCCTGCCTCCACTGGGCCGTTCTTCGTGCCTTCATTTTTTACGACCTTGCACGATTTTGCACGACATATTCTGACACCCTCCCCTTTCTTTTCTCCTCTCCATCCCCCATCCTTTCTATTTCTCCTCTCACTTTCCAGAGGTCTGCATCTTTCCCATTCTTTCTGCCCTATGCTCATCTCCCCCAACAGACTCTTTCCATTCCACACCATTTCTCAAATCTTTCGCATCTTCTTTTCTTTCCGCCCGAGATCATTCTTGTCGACAAACTATGGATAGCTGGCGCGTAGCTGTCTTAGGCGACGGTGGTGTCGGCAAAACCGCATTGGCCGTCCAAGTATGTCCCCCCCTGTGCCATAACACTCTTCCTGATCAGAATTATAGTTCACCCTAAACTGCTTCGTCGGTAAGTCGACACCTCCGATCTCGTACCTAACCATCAGCTCACTCTTTAATCACAGAGGTATGGCCCCCGTTTACCCATTCAGCACTCAGTTTCATTTTCCCCCATTCAGACATATGACCCGACGATAGAGGATGCCTATAGGAAACAGCTCATCGTAGACAACAAGATGTGCTTCGTAGAGGTCATCGACACTGCTGGACAAGGTACGCCGCCCCCTCTATACCCTAGCTTCCCACTCTCATTGACTCGTTAGAGGAGTACGCCACCCTCAGAGACCAATGGGTACGGTCAGTATTCCACACTACCCCTCTCTTTGTTACCCACGACTCATCTCCTGTAGCGAGGGTCAAGGGTTCATACTTGTGTACTCGATCGCTTCACGTTCGACTTTCGAACGACTCGAAGTTTTCCGACAGTCGATGCTCAAAGTAAAGCGTCAAAAGCCAATTTTCATGTTGGTGGGCAACAAGTGCGACAAGACTTACGAACGTGAAGTATCACGTGAAGAAGGCATTGCACTTGCGCGAACCTTTGGATGCGAGTTCTTGGAGACGTCGGCCAGGACTGCATACAACGTGGAGCTACTTTTTACAAATCTCGTTCGTGCACTACGACAGACGAAACGACTGGAGGGTGTCAATCAGAATGGCAAGCAGGAGAAGCCAATCAAGGACAGAAAGACGAAGTGTGTAGTGATGTGATGGATATTCTCTAGGGTTTTCGGTATTTAGATTTCGCTTCCCTTTTACCTCTCTCCGATGATACCTCCATCACCTTACTTTTCACGACTCCACTCACTTTTGGGCATGCACCCCTTTCTTTTTCTTCCTTTTTTCTTTGCTTTTCTTTCTTCTTCCTTCTCTTCGGTTTCCTTTTCGATTTTCCAGGCTGATGTCCCCTCCTAACCTTGTCATCAACTTGCCGTCTCACGCTGTGTCATACACGATTTACTAGGTCTGCGATGTATTTTGCAATGCATGGAAACACCCATCTATCATTGACTCATGTATTTTCTTATCTGCTACGGGAAGTGACTCATGCCAAGTACTGCGGCCACGTTGCACAACGTACATGATGTACACGGAGTCACGGACTCGTTATAAAGATGGTAGTCAGTCTGATATGCACCCGACATCGCCCACCATGTTTGATGGTCTCGAGTCCTATGCACTCCAATCGCCGGATTTTCGACTTAGATCCATTCCTGACCAGGAGGAATTCAGCGTGCACAAGAGTGCGCTCCGAACATCCGAAGTCTTCCGTTCGCCTCATTTATTGCTTTCTGGAGTGCGGAATAGACTGAAACTGATGTCACAGGGGACATGTTCTTGTGCTGTGACCAGGAGTACAGCTTCGTTGACACCCATCAAGTTCAAGATGTCACTGAGGCCCTGGACTTGAACGAGCCCGCTGCAACACTACGTCTATTGCTCAAGTTGTTACACTTTCCCCCACCGCCGCCGCCCCTTTCCCCCACAGCTCGCCAGATGCGTCGGATGGGTAAACCAATGTCACTGTATCAAGGCACCGATCTCATTCCATTTCCTCTACTCCCGGAAATGCTCCGATTGGTCGATAAATATGCACTCTCGGAGCCCCTGCGACGTGCCTTGTGCTCACATCTATTTGCGAATGCGGCCATCTATCCTCTCCAAGTCTATGCGTATGCCACCACAAATCGTCTCGACGACATCGCAGCTGAAGCAAGCGCATACCTCATACACCCGCCCATTTCCACCTACTCCAAGGACCAAATTGCGATCATCCCATCTGTTGCCGCGTACCATGACCTCGTTCGACTGCAAAGCTACAGGATACAGCAACTAAAAGGGATTCTCTTGCGGGAAGACATCTTTCCCTTTGGATATGGCACGTGTATGGCTCACCAGGAAAGCACGACGCGAGCATGGAACGACTCTCGGATGCTGCTAGCTACCAAGCTCGAAGCAGGTATGATGGCTTATGGAGCTGAGACAACGGTTGCTCATCACCCACTAGCCACCGACCTCGCGGTGGAAATGGGCGCGCTTCTGAAACAGTTGGAGTTGTGCGAAACGTGCCACAAGGCCTGTTCGGCGGCCGTCGAGATGCTCCAGGTAAAATGCTTAATCGTCCTAGACATGAAACGCATGCTCACGAGAACCCTCTAGTATAAGTGCAATCGAATACCAAGAACCGTAGACTATTTGCCGCCATAATAAGAGGGTAACTAGGGGATTATGGCCCTCTATCTGAATATTGGTGCATTCAGCGTGCTGCATTCCCAACGAGCTGTGTACGTACCTTGTAAAATCACTTGTTACGCCAAAGAAGCGTTCTAAGACTGTCCCAAACATCCGAGTCGTGGTATAAGTACGTCATGGAGTTAAACATGCCAGGTTGAATATTCTCGGGGCGATACCGATACATCCACATAACCGTGCCCCATGCCAACGCCGCAAATACAGAAAAGTACCGAGAGTCGGGTGGGACAGGACGAGCGAGAGTGGACCCCTTTGGCGGAGGAGTTTTCGAATAAGGTACCGCTGCACGAGGTAAGAACGATGCGATCACCCTCGAGACCACGTAGAGCACGATCTTCAACAAAAAAGCAAAACGAAGGAAAAGTAGCTGAGCTCAACCGTCCGGAGAGGTGAACACGGAACGAACCTGTTCGTTCACAGCGGACCTGTCCCCAAAGACCAGGTATCCCCCAACCAATCCAGCGACGAATGTATCCGCACTCCGTTCCTTCCCTCCGTTCGTCTTCCTCTGTAGCAATATCAAAATCTTGTATAATGAGACGAACTTGGCTAGATTGAGAGCGTGCTGCTTTGTTGTTTGGTAGATGACGCGACATCGGGTCTTCCAGCTACCCCACTAGCTTGAGTATACCATCGATGTGACAGACAGAAAGACGTACTCTCCACGTCCAAACAGGACAGCCATTATAAGGGCATGAGGAAACCTAACCTTGACGCCATAGATGAACCCGTTCCTTGCCCCTTTGATGATCGCGAGGTAGTCGTGAAGAGCGGGATTGAGTAGCAAATCATCAAGACTCGACATGATGGGCGAACAAGACGAGTTCTGAACTGAGCGTTGAAACTCGGCTCCGGTGTACACCACTTCAATACCGGTACACGAATCACATGTAAGGATAGTCATCGTATAAATACTATCTACCGGTTTGTACATGTTAGCCGGGGTGTTGCTGTTTGTCCATACGCGATTCGCAATCAGAACACTGTCAGCATGGCAACATTTTTCTTATTTCAGAAGGGCACCAGTTTTTGAAGAATTAGTGCATTGTGAACAGTCAACTACTGCTGAAAATAGTCATCTTTAAAGCTGAATGAAGGGAGTGGTATCCATTCAAGCTGCATGATGCATATCAATGAAAGTATTGCAAGGCAAAGGAATAACCCACTCCATTTTCATCAAATGGTATGTTATCCTCAGAAGCAGCTCTGATTACCACAAACCTCCTATAGTTCTTCATCAATGTTGGTTGGATTTGGGCATTTGAGAGATCTCTGGTGACCTCATTGTCTGTAAATGCAATGAGCTGTTCAGTTGTCATGTCTAAGGTGCTGTGGTGGCTTCTGAGGATTCTGAGATAGACTTCTAACAGCTCTTTCCCACTAGCATTAGGGTGATCAAAGGCTGAGGAAACCCAAGCTACTGGGCTAGAATGACCCTTGTCAGGCATTCTGATCACAGAGATCAACCCATCAGTAACAAAGTCCAAAATAGGACCCAAGTGTGATTCACTATAGGGAGTCTGAGTCAATGTGTTCACTATAGAGGCCCAGGCTCACCTGGAGGAGCTCAGGTCTCCATCACTACACAACAGGTGTTGAGTCACAGCCAAAACTTCAGGGATAACATAGCAGTCCCAGAGTGGATGGTCTATGATCTGGGAAATCAAATGATAGCAGCCTACCAAATCTTCTGCAAGTGCCAAAGAGGTGAAGGTTACAATACCCCCTATATAATATCTTAGATGTAATGCACATCAATGTCATATTGACCTCCCATACCTAGAGGATAGATCTCTTGAATTCTCCAACTTTCACAAGCCACATTATCAGAGTAGCCATATGTCCAAAATTGGATTTCAGGAGAATTGACTCTCTTGGCAACTAGGGTTGGCATAGTATGCAACACCCCTAAGTGGCTATTGGGTATGAAGATAGTTCGGATGTCCTCTTCAACCCTAGCTGGGACAGCTTTGGTTGATTTGAGAACATACTGAAGCATGCTGGTATCCAATCCCAGTGACAATTGATCAGGCATGGGCCAGATACAATATGTTCTGGTTGTGGAGGCACTGGAGGGGTTGTTGAGGAAGTCCAAGAGTGTCTTTGGAAAACACAACAAAGACATTGCCTGATACAACAGAGCCTCCTGGTGGGGAACCAGTACATCCAGTGGGCTAAATGAGGACTGCATGACAGTCTCAATAGACCTCAGTCCAGCAAGACTAGTTGATGCCTTGGCAGAGACTAGAAGTGGCAAGAGCACAACAAGAAGGTGGGTTCCAGATAATAGATGATCTGGCACTTGCAGTGCTGTGGTTAAACCCTTCTGTGCTCTTGGAAAGACAACAAGGACTGCCACTTCAGCACCCTCAAGGAACAAAGGAATTGTTGCAATCTATGAAAGAGAAGTCAAATGTGCTGTGAGCAAAGAGTTCAGAGTAGCCAACCTGCCCTTCATCAGTTAAATGATGTTCCAAGCCATGAATGACAGCTTCATCACTGGACTCATTTGGCTCAAGCCTGCCAAAGTACTGGGGTCTTCCACAGGCTCGAATCAAAGGTGACAAAAGCAAAGCTGGATATAGTTTTGGGATTCGGAGCGAGTCCAGTGACGCAAGCAGGAGATTGATGTGGGAACTATTACTTGTACCGGCGGGATCTGCAATAGTAACGGCGCAGAGAGGCTCTGTTTTACACTCGGAGGTATTGATGAATAGATCTCCGGACCACTTCCATTTTTTGGGTATTCTGAAACAATGTCAGGCCGAGGATAACATTCATCAACCTAACATACTTTGGAATGGCCACTGTTTTCGTTAACTCGTGTGTTGGCGGATCCGATTGATCAGGTATAACATCCATTTCCCTTCATGCATCCAAAGAATGAGTGCTAGTGAAGCGGGCTTCATAAAGTATCACGTACGGAGGTCCGTTCAGCCTGAACGAAATATGGTGGTTGGGTGAACGACAGATCAATCAATCAACGCTAAGACGTACGCGGGAATATGAACAGTCTGCAAAAACCTCTCTGCATCGACTTCTTCTTGGGATTTTGGAGGTATGGGAACAGCAAAAATTTCAGGGCTGTTACGCAGTTACGCGTGAGGTAGATTTTTCTTCTTCGAAATGACATACCTTTCGACTACGACTTCGTCATCTAACATTGAACCAAAGAAATCAGCAGATTGGTCAACGTCCGTTGGCTGGGGCGACGCAGCCATTCCCACATCACTGGGCACGTCCGCAGGTCGGGCCACAGGCGACGTAGGTGTTGCAACGGACATGCTTGTTGCCGCAGTGTCTTTCACCGGGTCGCTGGGGGAAGCAGGTGGTTTGTTCTTCCTAAACGAAAGCAATGAAAGCGACGACTTCTTTGGTTGAGGTGGGAGCAGCTTCGGGCCGGAAATAAGTGGCGGCGGTATGCCAGCAGCTATGCGTTGCTTGGTGGAGAGGGAGCTGCCAGCCTCGACACTCTTAGAAGGTAAACTCATAGCCTTTACCAGAGGATTGCTCCTTTGCTCCTGGTGGGTACGCACAGCCTTTGGTGGTACAGTAGATGACGGAGCATCAATCGCCAGTCGAAGTTCTGGTCGTTTGACCTGGACACGGACCTGTTTAGCGAAAGTATTATGTGAACAAGTAAGCTGTAGGTATTTACTTTCGGTAGCTCCTTTGAAGAGGGTGTGACGACTTTGGTAACAGATGCAACCTTTACCTGCTTGCGCAAGCGACCATCGGATTCGGATTCGGATTCGGACTGCATGTAAGTGTGGGGTTGGTCAGGCGAGCGAGTGACATACGAGAGGCACATACGTCTAAGCTGACTGCACGCGCCTTTCTGTTGGACTGCTTTGTAGCAGGTGTTTTCGCCAAAGGTCCCTCATCCGAACTCGTAGAGTCACCTAGAATATTCTCTGATATGCGCGGCGTGGTCGACTTCGAACTTAGTCTTTCCTAAGAACTCATTTAGCTGACGGATCCCATGTCGAAGCCTTCCCCACCTGTCTTTCCTTCTTTCGTTTCGAAGGCTTGACGAATGTCTCCTGAAAATATCGTTTCTCCTTCTCTGTCAAGAATTGAGAATTTGTGGGATAGATAGTGGAATGGAATACGGACTGATCCATTCTTCCTCCGCCACTACTTCGTAACCGAAAGAATAGTCTTCATTGTCCATGCCAACATGTTTCCAGAAGCTTGCAAGTAGTCGGTCGCATTGCTGCACGTTATCTGAAGGCTCCCAGCTACAAATACTAAATACCACGAAATCCATACCTCCCAAATGCGAACTACTCACCTATCCGCGTCCGAATCATAGCCCGCCCACTGTGCAATAGGATGAGTGAAGCCGAAATATCAGCAAATGGAGCTGAACACCTTCACAAGATATTCCTGAGTAGCATAGTCTATCATCAGCGACGATTGAGGATGCATGTTAGAAGGCGCCACTCACCCATTCACCCTCCTCGGTGACCCGTGCTTTCGTGATGACCTCTGCAGGGCATGTCTAGTAACCGGGTAGCATATATGCATATGAATAGCTCACCGACGTGATATAC
>JBBPMD010000339.1:0-28578 GCA_038090095.1 Zangia roseola
CTGGGGCTTGTTGGTTCGTCCCGCGTCTTCGCCACCAAGTTTACCCGCGTTCCCCTTGTAGTTCACCTCGTTACCCTCGTCGCCGGCCTCATTATCATCGCTATCGCTATCCACATCGGAATCGCTATCGTCTTCGAACGAGTCATCACAGTAATCCTCATCGGAACTGCTGTCGTCAAGTTCGCCCAAGAGCACGTCGAGTGGAACCATGATAGCGTCGGCGTGTCTAGCGCGTCCGACGTGAGCTGGCGTTTGGGGCTGCGCTGCGATTTCTGGCAGGTTGGGAACGTCCCCGGTATTGTTCATGGGTGGGAGACCGTCCAAATCGTCGTTGTGGTCGTCACGGTCGTCTTGGGTCCAACGGGATAGTTTCGGGTGGGCAGTAGAGGGTGGCGATAATCCAAAGAGACGGGCGCGTTCAGCGGGCATGTGCTCGTAGTGTAGACGGGGGAGCACCTTGAAGTGGGCGGTGGCAGCCGCGCCGCCGCGTCTGTTCACTTTAAATACGAAATCGCGCTTTGATTTGCTCGAAACGGGGTGTGGTCCATGCGTACGTGGTTTGGCGGATTGACAAAGCCACGACATGGACCACCCGGTGGGAGCGACATTATGATCACCGACTCTCGGGCCGGTTCTGCATCGACAACGGTGATCATTGGACCTAGGGAGTTCAGCGTGAACGTTCAAATTTATGTAGCGTCCACTAACCTCAGTACTGCCAGTCACTCTACTGTGACGACTGTCGGACTGTCGGGTCTGTCCGCAGCCCGTACAGCCGTCACAGTCGGAGTGACATATTGCTGATGCGCACATCACGAAGCTTACCATTGCAGTATCATTTGCAACTTTGATCAGCAAATAAACCGGTATTGAGACCGCTGTCCCGGACTTCTGAAGAGAAGAGAAGATACGGTGACAATTCGCTGAACAACGTATTGGTGTGAAGCTCTAGATGACATTGCGGGAATAGGGTACGTGTAATAAAACTTTACAGCGCGAGCCCTGTAGCACCGTGATTCCAACCAATGATTGAAAAAAGGATTATCACGATCCCTGATGCACAGCCGCAGAACAAACATGCACGTACACCGTTGAGTTAGCTCCTAACACATGTTTCAAACCGCCAACCATGTCTCTCCCGGATCCTTTCCATCCAGATGAGCATCGAGTCAACGAGGCTGTGATGAAGCAAAATTTCATAAAAAAACCTCTCAACGATGTGTCTCGTGCTTTCCTTCTTGCGTTGCCAGAACTCTCCCTGGGAATGACGACGCTAGGGATCAGTTCGCAGATGCCTACATTACTTTCTCGCATTGGGTCTGTATGCCCGCCAACATCAGACAAAAAACGAAAGACTACGTAAAACCGCACCAAGCTCCGTAGGTCATCTATTTGTTCACATACGACTCAATGCTGATCACATGCAGTTTGGATGAGTTTACGGCACGACAGTGGAAGCGGACGAGTGCCATTGAATGTTGTCAGAACCAACCATTGATCAATAAGCTCATTCCCATATACTTCAAGAAGGCCGATCTCGTATCGCAAATTTTCATCACGGACAAGGATCGCTTCGAAAAGAGCACGCAAGCGCTGCGTGATGTTCAAAGGGACCATGACAGCATCGGCGGCCAGGAACCATCCGAGTCCAACCCTCCTTACATCATCATCTTGGTCGATCTTGGCGTCAACGAGTCCGGATTGTCGGCAACATTCTCAAGTAGGGAGACCCATCCAAGTTCATCAGCCTCCCACGAGGCGCCCTGTCTTCGCATCCACGCGATTGGGCTGAATCTCGATACATATCCGTTCTTGAGAGCGTGCGATCCTGAAGTCTTTGAGACACTCTCCGCATTGGCTGAAAGACGTCATATGCGTATCCTGAAGCAATCGTACGGAGAGTTTCTCAAGGGCCAAGTTAAAAATTCCAGTTCTGCAGAGCTGCGGCATGTTCTGTGGGAATGTTGGCGTAAAAAGTCTCCTGAAAGTGAAATGCAACAATGGGGGTTAATGTGAGGAAAACCGAAGCACAAGATGCGTACCAATTACGGAGACGACAGACAGAAGAGGGTGAAGCGAGTTCCGTAGAGCCACCGTAGTAACTGACCGCGGACTCACGTTCTCGATATAGAGGGGTACATGGACAGAGCCCTTGGAATCATAAATCAGCCAAGGGACAGTAACTTGAGCGTACGTTCAGGTAATGAGTCGGCGGAACCCAACGATGCGGCACAAGCTTTTACGGATCCATTTCTTCTCGGAACGAGTCTGCACAAGAAGGGGGTCCTTCCACATAGAGGATCCGCAAGGCATATCGTCTCCGTTCTTGGACCCCTCCGCCAATCGATCCCTTTGTAACGTCAACGTACACAAAGCGAAGCGCCGTGGGCTATGCCAAGTATCAGAAGTGACGCGTGACTAGCGACTCATGCCTTTCACACGCCATACTCACCGAATTCAAATTTCTGAGGAACCGTATCAGCTTAAATACCTCAGTGCTGAGATACCTTTTCTCATTACGCGGCATTGGCCTGCAGTCCGTCGTTTGGTATACGTGTGACGCTTTGGATTAACACCCCTCGCCATGGGATGGAGATGACCATGAACATCTCGGTTTGGGATAAATGATCGATACTGAACCCAAGATAGTGCGCCACGGGGATGATGTTGGTCATCAACCCACTGTCTCTGGAACGTGGTGGGGATGGTTTTGCTTTCGGAGGTTAGCCCAGGCATCACTACGTGTTGCGGTTAGCGTGAAACAAACCTACTTACTCGTGACCGCGTGACCAGCCGTCTAAAAGAGGCAGTCAAGTCAAATAGAGCAGTCGCGACGTGACACTCTAGTACCTCTAGCTGCCGTTGATGCCCCCGTTTCCCTCTGCGTCTACAACACTGACGAACCACAATATAGATCTTCAAAGTGATGATGAAGCGCCAGTAAATAAAGGGACGGAGAGCACCGCAGGAAACGTTCCGACGGCAAACGACCCGGTTGGGAAGTTCTACCTGACCCTGGAGCCGTCGTGGCCGCGCGTGGAAGGATTTTTCATTTCGACTGGGAATGCGTTTGGCTTTTGTGCCCCAGGGACCAGGGTCGTACGCTTGAATTGGTGGTTATGCTTCATATCGATGGTAGCCCCTGGGCGACCATCATCCCTATGACGGGCCGTCAGCCCCTGGTTGGTATCGACGTGCTCTACATAGGGCTCAGCAACGAAGGGAATCTTACATCAGCTTGTATCCTGAACCCAGGCGGCCGATCCGTTCACTCATTGAATCGGAGCCTCGAAGCCCCACACGTGCTAACATGATGATGTCGCAATGACTACCTCATCATGTTCCGACACGTAACCATTGACACTCGAATGCGAAGGTTATAAATACTCGACATTTGGTCTTTTTTGAGATGGCGTGAAACATTGGCGGCGGCGGCGCACCGGCGGCAAGTATTTACCTGCGCCTTCCCTTTTCTCGTTTGTCTACTGACGGATTCGGACTCTGGAAAAGTGCGCGCTGCAACCAACCAGTCGAGCGATGGTTCACTGGTGGCAAGACCCAGCGGTAGAAGCTCGCTTACGCGCCCTTTACGTGGACGCGGTATTCCTGTTGTTGGGCGCGTATGGGTACGGTCATGTTACTGAAAACTGGAGCGTTTTAGAACCCTTGAATCTTGATGTTCAGGTGGGAATATTTCCAAAATTTTGGCGTAGAATACGCGATCGTTCGTCGACGCTTATCCCTTCGCTGGTCACTCGTGAGCGGATATATCTTGTCATTACCTCAATCTCCTCCATAACTACTGCGCAGATTCCGTATCTTATTGCAAGGCCATTCTTGTTGATCGACCTAACATTACTGTGAGTCATCTGCGAGCACAATATTCAGGCGCTGAAGTTGTTTCGCTTTTAATGCAGCGCAATTGAAGGGGGCCCACTGACCGAACATTTTGCTTGTCAACGTCAGTTCTCAATCACGTGCTTTAGAACATTCCGTAGGACTCATTCGATCCGGCTAGCCGGAACCTACTTGAGTTCTGTGAGATGTTTCTCTATTGAAGAGTGTTGTTCGTACTAATATGGACTCAAGGTAGCAGGAGGGATTGCTATTGCATCCACGTCGGCAAATTTTATGATTCGTACGTGAGTACGGTTCTTAGTATGGGTTAGCTGGTCTACTTCTGATGCACTGTGCAGGTGGGTGATTTGGAAGGGTTCCCGATGGGTGCATATTCTAGTGCTGCTCGCTGCCCTTGGTCACTGCACCATCCTGATAATGAGTATGAGCTTCTTGTTGCAGCGTTTGCTCAACTTTGTATTCCGCTCTCAGATTGGGTGAATCTAAAGTCCACCAAGTCAAACGGTGCCTGCATCATCCATGTCGTAAATCTGGCAGAAAACGCAGGACTCTATGTGTACAGTAAGTCACATCAGCCTATGGATGAGGTCGTGCTCAAACGATGTGTTAAAAGCCATGTGCTATGACTTTCTGGTGCTCTTACTGTCCTTCGTGAAGCTGTCGAAACAATCATCCAAGAAATCTTCGTTGGAAGAGCGTTTGCGAACGCAACACCTCTTGTATTTTTCCGTTGCGGCTCTGGCAAATATCCTACCAATGGTCTGGAATTACTACGCTTTAATCTGCATGCATACCCATCATTGCCTATAGATTTTCGCTTTCATTGGCTCGCAGCGTATGATCATGCTCCGGTTCTAACTCTAGTTAGCTCACCGTTTATCAGCCATGGTCGGTATAACTTGTGTCTTTGGTAAGTCGATGGCTCATAATGTCGTGTATGCGATGTGGATGACAAGGTGGTTTAGCCATGACCGCAAGGTGTTCCATCATTTCCCCCGTACTGCAAAGATTGGCTGATTCCGATAAATTTCAGCACAATCGTGTCGTGTAGGGCAGTCAAATCACTCCTTGTCTCTCGTACAGGAAACCTGTGGTATGTATGGTAATGACTCGGAGGCATGTTCAGTGCACGATACTCATTCACAAATAGCGATCACGGCACCGGGGACGATGTCGCTTTGACAACACAGCTCCCAACTCATATTTCCGGTATATCAATGGGGACTTGACGGCGCTTTCAGACTCGTCACGAGACATCCGGTGTTTACTGAGTTTAACTCGAAGTTGTATGTATGAACCATCCCCGAGTATTGACCAAATCACAGCACGTAGTGTTATCCGTGCTATCCAACTTTTGTATCGAGCGGACTGCATTCCTTCTTCATTTGTGTAACCCTTCTTACTCGTGTCAAAAAGAAAATATTATTGAGCGCACTGGGCCGAAGGTTGATATCATTGCGGCGACTAAGGGTACTGATACTTAGGATTCACAAGTTAAGGGCTAGCAATACATGAACCTTGCCTGATAGTGTCGCTCCTGACTCAGCGAACTCAGTCTGTCTCTTTCTGCTGTGGACGCGAACATTTCACATGTCCACGAGTCCCTGTAGAACGACGAGGCGAAGGTTGGATCTTGACACTGAATAAGGCTTACATATGCATGTTCGATCACCCTACTAGGCTAGCATGAGAGGAATTACGAATACTGGTCAGACTGTCTCTCCCCTGTAGATCTGTTGCAAACCGCCCCCCCCCCCCGCATGTTTGCATTCGTCGGGTCCCAAGGCCGCCAGGGCCACCTTGTTCCCAAAGGTCTCCGAGTCTGCGAGCAATCACTCGCACTCTTCCTGCTATGTCAAAAACTAGGACTCATCCCCGAGACATGCATTGCCTTGCATCTCTACAACCTGGGGAAACTATACTTCACCGAGTAAATTTCAACAGGGACCGGTGGATGGCCCACGATTCGCTGGGTGTCTCGTCTAGAGACTACTATTACATAATTAGTAACGATTCAACCAACGTGCAGTGGCAGTGCCTCTGAGTCTCTTCCAAGTTGTGCATAATATATTGTGACTAGCGTCAACCTGGAAAATGTCACTGTTTGAATGGTCTAGTAAGTCAAAGTATCGATTACTCGACTCAAACGTTTACCATCCTTCTTAGCTCCAGAACGACGAAACGCGGATCGAATTCTGTCAGTCATACCAAACGAAATATACATCCACATCTTCGAACATATCGCCCCCCCTACAGGTCGTCTAGACCCAGACGAACTGCGAATATATGCCAACCTCTCAGGCGTTTGCACGTTTTTCGCCGATTTTTGCCTTCCTCGCGTTGTCGAATACCTCGTCTTTTCTGGTTCTGTATTTCGTCATGTTGCGCCCATCGCCCTCCGCAGCGACACTTTCTACAAGATGTCGCGCGAGGCTACGCTGTTCTCACTGATCGCTGTCAGGCAACCCCTTGCCCTCACCCTCGCTAAGAGAGTCAGGACGTGCCATTTTACAAATTGGAGCATCGACGAAACAGGTTCGTGGGCGGTACGATTAATCGCCAAGAACGCTATCGCGGCGACGTTACACATGTCCAACATCCGTGAAATCAAGTTTTGGGGTAGCTTTGTGGATGTGGATTACTGGGATATAATCGCGTCGCTAGACTCGCTCGAGCATCTGTGCTTCGATTGGTGCGAATTTCTCAAGGATCCGGTGAATGTGGCAATTGAAGACAGGGCCAAGATCAAGGTGTCGCGCCTCCAAGTGACCGATTGTCTCGGATACCTCAACCCGGTTGGCGCTGTTCAGGCTCAGTACCTCCGCGCCCTTACCATAGATATCATGCATTTCGAACATATCGATTGGCTTCCCCAGAGTGGGCTCACGGAATTGCGGATATGTATCGGCCGTCCTATACCTTCCTGGCAACAGCACGTTCAGGAAGTGCATGCTGTCCTCGCACAAGCACCACGCACTATCGAAGATCTAACTCTTTACGTTGACATTTCACATGGACCCGCGGAAACCATATTCCGAGCCATGTTTGATACTCCCGCATGGACCAACCTTCCCCTTGTTCGCTCGCTCGTGCTTCAGGTTTTCCGCGATCCTGCTGGCACTATTACGTCCGCAGAAGTACGTTCATGGCCTTCCCTTAATTCCACGATCGATTGACCTGCCCCTAGGTTCTTTCCATGACATTGGAGGGCATCAGTCGTCTCACCGGCTTACAATCGTGCCTGCTAAAATCCTATATGGATATACCGGAAATCTCATCCCTGGACGCTCGACACATCCTCCTTGACAAAGTTGATCCTGGCTCTAACCTCACGCATATGGACGTCTTTGGGAAGGTCCTACGTTTGGTAGATGGGGAGTGGTCGGAAATGAGCGCTAGTGCAGCATGAATTACAATGATCTCATAGACACGTCTATTTACTTTTCGCTATGCTAATGCCGACGGCTTACGACCTGTTTCGGATATTATGTACCAGGTTCATATCCCAGGACTCTGTTTCTGGTCTCACTGTAACCATTGCTCCAGCCATGCCACCTTTTGGTTATTCCAGTAAGTTCACAGTTCTGGTGTTTCAGCTGATGAAAACCATCAGCTCCCGAGCGACGAAATGCGGGCCGGATCTTACCCATTCTTCATATACTACTTCATATTTGAGCACCTTTACCGGGGGGCCAGTTTCTGCCTTGCCCGCATGATTGAATCCATCAAACTCTACCCCCCTTCGGTCCCCAGCTCGCCCACCCCCCCACTCTGTAAAGACGCTATCTACATGGAGTCGAGCGGGGCCACGTTGATCTCACATGTCGCCGCAGGGGACCCTCTTGCACACTCTCGCCAAAAGTGTGCGCATCTGCGATTTCAGTAACGGATGATCCGATGGTGGAGCCGAGCTAACCCCGAACAGGTACCTTTCTGCTATATTACACATGACAAGCTCTGCGATCTCAGGTTTGGGAAGACCTGGGTGGATGAGGACCACTGGCGCACAATTGCGTCTCTGCCGTCACTCGAACAACCATCCTTTTGGCGGAGTAAATTTTTCCCGGTTCAAACGTTGAACGAGGCTGCACCCGAGATGGCAGTCAAGGGACCGAGCCTCCAAGTGGCTTGTTGTTCTGGTCATTTCCAAGCGCTTGACAATCCTTTTGCGCGCTTACCCTGGATGCCGATGACGACACGTCGACGTCGTTGTCGGTGCCGGATATGTCACACGAGTAAGTATGTCAGCCAGATTCTGTCAGACCAGTGCGGTTCGACGTCCATCGACTCAGACGTCGTGTCGCATCGCAAGCTGGCGCAGGTCTCTGCGTCCGCCCACGTAAGCTGGACCGACACTCGAGTTGGTAGTCGGTGTGGTATCAGATCATGTCCTGGAACAGGATACTAACGTGGTCCCGTAGTGGTCCCATCCAAAGTCCTGATTTGATGGCAGTGGCGTCGTCGGATCCGAAGGATCTGGACTCGGACGGGGAGCGGGACTAGTTGGCGGCGTTTTTGAACTCAAAGATGTAGATGAATAAGCAAGGGTGAAAAGAATGTGGGTGTATTACAAGTCAAATCTAGTGCATGTATATGTACTTACAATTCGTTCTACATGCTTGTCCGTGGTATGTCTGGGATATCATATATAAGTTGGTCGTGAGGTGAAATGAGATCATTCAGGGGAAATTGTCGTGGCAGGCGTGGTAGCTTCGGGACTCAGAGGGGCAGGATTGCGTTTTCCTCGCGAACACGTTCATCTTCATCTGCCAGGTCGTTGTATACTTGGCAGAGGTCATGCCAAGGGATGGGCGATGGGGAGGGAGAGGGGGGAGGCAGAAAGGGCTCGGGGGCGAGACGGGGAGGCGTGATGGCGTAGATTTGGTCGGTGTAACGAAGTGGAGGGAGGATCAAAGGTTCGTCGTCAAAGTTGTCGAGATCATAATCATCACTGTCCCCCTCGTAGTTGGTCTCGCAGACCGATTCGCGGTGGAGGAGGGTCACTGTGAAAGATTTCTCTCGATCTTCCTCCTCTTCGTCATCCGTGTCGGTGCCCTTCCCGTCGTCGCTATCGCTGATGGGACGGCGTCTGGTGGGGAGGTAGTATGGGAATTTTATGGTGAGGGGTTTTTCTAGTGGGCCCTTGTCTTTCTCCTCATTATCTTTGACCGCGTCGTCTCTCTCGCAGATCTGCCCGTTAGGAAGGAAATATGGGGGCCGGATGACAAGACGTTTTACTTGCTCCTCGTCGGTTCTCCCCGGTCGACCCTCGTCCTCCTTGTTATCTTTGTTCGGGTTCTCCTCACGCTTGCTAATGGTTTCTGTGGGGAGAAAGGAGAGGGTATTATCGAATCCCGCGTTCTCCTTGTGGTCGACCTCGCTGTCCTCCTCGTGGTCATTCCCGTTGCTCTCCTTGTCGTTAGAGCCACTGCTGTCGCTGCCACCGTCGTTGTCCGAATCGGAATCAGTGTCGTCGAATAGTTCGTCATAGTCATTGTCCTCATCGGGGACCTCGTCGATGATGTCGAGTTCCAGCGGGAGGCTGTCTAGCGGACCAATGGACTCGCAGCGCCTTGCACGTTTGATCTGATTTCGGACACGAGCGGGCATTCGATTGTGCGCTGAAAACGGGTTGGGAGCGTCCCAGTCCATTTTGGTTATCGGAGGGAGGTCTTCCGTGGCGTCGCTATCGTAGTAGACGTCGTCGTCTTCCTCTTCGTCTGATGGGTACCAAAGGGATGGTAGGGAGATGTCGGAAAAGGAAGGGGAAAAGTCGATAAGATGTTCAGAATCAGAGGAAGGGGAGGACGAAGACATGTTGGACTGATTTGATGGAGGAGTAGTGGCCGCATCAGCCGCGTTAAATATACGAATGGCGCTTTGATTGACTTTCTAAATCTGGTGCGGTGGTGGACAGTGTGGGCTCCGTGGACTCTGTGGTCAAATGCGCTTAGCAGAGGTCAAAGCCATGCAAAGCGCAATCGATGCACCTAGTTAACGCTCTCGTAAGATGGCCCAGTGGGTACGCTGTGGAAGAAGCACGGGAGAACTACGGTGAGTGGTTTCTCTTGACTTTCGTCCTTGTCATCGCCACTCTCGCTGATGTGTCTCTTGGAAAGGAAGTGGGGGATACGGATAGTGAAGCGCCTCTCTTGCTCGTCCTCACCATCATTCTCTCCTGCGTCGCCATCGTCGCTCTCGCGCTCGTTGATGGTCCTGTCGGGGAGAGTGATAGTGAGAAGCTTCTCTTGGCCCTTGTCATTATCCTGTGTTCTCCTCGTGGGGATCCTTGTAGTCCTCGGCGGCAGCGGCGTCTTCTATGTCGCCATCATACTCACTATCGCGATCAGAATCGCTGTCGTCGGACAGATCGCCATAGCCAAAGTCCTCGTCGAAGTTCTCGTCAATAGTGTCAAGTTCAAGTGGGAGGACCTATGCATGGCGCGTTTGGTACAATTTCGGGGTAGTACACTTACAATCTGAGTATGAACGTTTGAACCCCGCCAGAGGCAAAGATACCCAGACGAACGCACGGAACATTAATGGTATGTACTATCGACACACCTCCGGAGTAGTGTGCCACACCATTATTCAGCTAATAGAATCGGATAGTATATAAACCTAGATACAATAGGGGATACTAATCTATTCCGCCCCATCTTCAAGCTTCAACGCCCAAGTTCATTCGGGCCTGAGTTCCCTATCCATACTCTCCGCTTCCTGTCGGCACAGTCGACCCGTGTTTCTCAGCTTTCGTCACATCGACTAGATTGCCATTTGCAATATCACCACCTCACGCTACGACTCGGAGTTGTCGTGCTTACAGTACTATCGGACATGTCACTCTTTGTGTGGTCCGGTGAGTCCATATATATTGTTTATCTTTATTTCTGATGTTCATTTCCGTGTCCTCCAGCTCCAGAACGACGGAGCGAGGATCGAATCTTGCCCATCATCCCAAATGAGATATATACCCACATATTCGAACACCTGGTCCCACCTACTGCCAGTGGTCAATTAAAACGAGAGGAATCCCAAATTCTAGCCAGACTTTCCTACGTTTGCAGATCCTTTGCTAATTTCTGCCTTCCCCGCTTATTCGCATTCATCTATTTTGATGCCCCCCCCAAACGTTATCTTCACCATCTTCACCATGTAAGATGTGCTGATGGCCTCTCCTCAAGCGGCGCTCATTTGTTCCGACGGATCGCTTTGAAGCAGCCACTTGCACTCTCCCTTGCCAAGAGTGTTCGAACCTGCCATTTCGAAGACATATTCTCCTTCAGGGACTGCAATATCGGACTAATCCTCAATGCATGCATTACTGGGATGTTACACATGACGAACATCCGCCAGCTGAAGTTTTACGACTGCCCTGTGCACTGGGACCTTTGGCATGCGATCGCGTCTCTGGAGTCATTGGAAAAACTATCCTTCATCAGTTGTAAATTTCCACAGTTTCCGCCGAATGACACGCCGAGCGCAAAGGTGTATCATCTTGAAATGACTGATTGCGCGTCGTATACTGAAGGTCCCCGGGCCCGGTTCATCATGTTGGTAGATCCTCGCCACATACGTGTTCTCGACATGGATATCGCGTGGGTGTTCGAGGACCTCGCTTGGCTCTCTCAGTCCGCTGTGACAGACTTGCGTGTTACTCTTACCTATAATCAATATTTTAGGACGGGCTCGGAGCGTATACATGCCATCCTCATGCATGTGCCCCGATCTCTTGAGTCATTGCAACTCTTCTTTTCTGACCCAACGGGACAAACCATGGAAACCATGATCCAAGACACTTTCAATTCCCCCGCATGGAACAACGACAACTTTTCTTGTCTCCGTTCTGTCACGCTCGACATGGAATGGGGCTTCTATCGACATGAATCATATTTACGCGTAAGTTGATTTGTTTTGATGACTTCTGTCACAGCCGTTTGATGATCTCATAGGTGGTCGCAATGGTATTGGGTGCTGTTCATCGTCTCAAGAGTCTTCGATCATGCATACTGCTGAGTCCCCCAGACTGGTGTGATATCCACCCCGAGAAGGTCTTCATAGAGGTCCAAGACGTCGCTCAACATGTGCCCAATTCTGGATCAGGTCTCAAATATATAGACGCTTTCGGGAGAGCTGTTCGTTTAGTGGATGGAAATTGGACAGACGTGTTTAGTTTATAAAAAAAAGGGTTGGATTTGGAATCTTACGGGTGACCACTTCATCCGGGCTTCTACTTGGTTGGCCTCTTTCCACCTGTACTTGCTAGTTTGCTCTCAACCTATTGTCTGATTATCCTGGACTGTGTGGCTGACTTCACTCTCGTGAGTGCAATGAAATTGGGCTCCCAATATTTGAGAAACTTGAGAAACATAAACTTGAGTGTACGTTACAGGCCGATGGGACCAGAAGCATGAACCAACGACGCAAGCTTTCGAGTATCTATCTCCCAGAGCGAACCTGCATGGGATTGAAGGGAGCGGATATCTGCGTCAGTATATATCTACCTGTCCAAAAAGGAGGGGATAACGAGCTTCGTCAGGCCTGTCATCCACATCACGTACGTTGCCTCTAAGATCTAAAACAACGTCAACATGTACACAGTCAGTGGCTGACAATAGCAACGGACTGTGCCAAACATAAGAAATGTGACGACGCATGTATGCATGTTGACGAACCATTTCCGACGTTCGAACACTAATAACCGATGCGCCGATGAGGAGATGGCGATCGTCAAAGTTTAGCAGATGCTGTCACCCGATCAAAGCCACGCAAAGCATCATCGATGCACCCTCCTAGCTAACGCTCTCGTAAGAGAGGCCCAGCGGGTTGTGGAGGCAGCAGGAGAGGACTGGTGAGTGGATTCTCTTGATTTTCGTCCTCGTCATCACCACTCTCGCTGACGTGTCTCAGGATACGAATAGTGAAGCGCTTCTCTTGTTCGTCCTGATATTGCGATCGTACTCAGTATCGCGATCAGAATCGCAGCCGCCGGACCGATCGCCGTAGCAAAAGTCCTCGTCGAAGCCCTCGTCAATAGTGTCGAGTTCAAGTGGGAGGCTATTGAGTGGACCATTCCGAGTATGAACGTTTGAACCCCGCCTCATTCCACAGACCCACAATTAGTTCCGTCCCAGGAACACTAAGTTAGTTCCGATTCCCACCCCAGTTCCTTGATGCTCCTATCCATCAGTAGCCTGACCTCTTTGCCGACTTTCTGCGCCCTTCCAACGGCAAACTATCTCAGACCTCGCTCACCTGGTACTCGTCAACGGTGCCTGTGCAAGTTCGCTGTCTGTGATCACCCCGAGTACAACTCAAAGGGAAGCGCAGAGACGATGATGACGTCACGGCACCTGCTCTGAATCCCAATCTCGCGGAATGCTGGCGCTCTTATATTGCCAATTGCATAAAAAGTTTCAGGCTTCCTGTTGCTTGAGGGCCGCTGTGCGAGCACTGCATGAAGGTCTTCACAGGATTTTGCTCAACGCTGTGTCGCTTCACCATGTTTAGTTTGCTCCTTGAGGTTGGTGTGGAGTGTCGCCTAGTCTTGGGTGGACGCCACGGGAAATTCGCTCTGACTTATTCCTAACTTTACCTTTCTCGTCGAGTCCAAACCTTAATAAAGTTGCAATGCCAGTGTGAGTGATCGCATCCCCGCTGTGTTATGAACGTGCTTCAAGTTGAAAAGAAATTGCTGCCTCGCGGAATCTCCTTCACGGTGATTGAAGGGTGTCCTTGTTCTCATCGTGAGGTGACCTCCCGGGAAGGTCGCCCACCTGTAAGAATGGAACAGCCCTACTTGTCAGCCGAGGAACGGGACCGCAATATCTCTTAAACCCCTATTCCAATACAATCCTTGCTAATGACAAGCACACAACATAGAAGATCTGACACCAAGGCTAACCGTAATGTGGTTAGCTGTATGCCGGGGCGGTGACCCAGGACCCTCCTAGCGACGAGTAGTAATCTTCGAAGGTCATTTTGTTTCTGTAAGCCTCGACCAACCCGCCGAGGTATAAATACAGCCTACCTCCCAGCACCGTCCACCCATCAAAACGTCCTCACCCAGTCTCATCAGCTCTACTATTAGAATCCTTCTTCGTCGCCATGTTTGTCAAAGCAAACGTTCTCGCCACCACACTCGCACTCGCTGCCACCTCTCTTGCCGCCGCCGCCAGCCAGGCCGACATCCAGTGTCGCACCGGTCGCCCACTATGCTGTTTTGCCGCGCGGGACGACCAGATCGCTTCCCTGGGCAAGATGGCCTCGTCCGTGCAAGCTCAGTTCCTTCCGAATGTCCCCATTAATGGCACCGACATCGAGAGCTTGGCGAGCCTCGCGGTCTATGTAGGCTTGGCCTGTTCGTCTGCTAGTCCCGACGGTTACTGGTGGGTCACTTTGTCCACCAAGAAGAGCTTCATTGCTAATAAATTCATAGCTCCTTTGGCAGAGAGCTCCGCTGCTGTGAATACGACGGCTGTAAGTCATATGGGCAACTCATTCCCGATATTTTCATCCATTCGAACTCGAACATCGATACTCATCATTGCATCACAGACGGCATCGCTGCTGTCGGCTGCACCCCATGGGACAACTCCAAGGCCTAATTTATTTGTGTCGAATACTTAATATTTATTGATGGTGGATATCAATGTTTGGTTTATCTGTAATCACAGTATCAGATTCGAATTCGTGTTGGGTGTAGTCATTACCTGAATATGAATCCCCTCGTCTGATGCGTATTTCGTCTTCGAACGACTCGGTTTCTGAATTGCAATTGGACATTGGTAAAGGGCTGAATCTGTGGTGAGTGAGTGTTTTACTCATTTGCGACCGCACTACAAATGGCCGTGCACCATTCGTCACCTTCGATGAATACCGTCGTGGAACAGAAGGTCTCCAGTGCAGCGACGAAAGAATATCTAGAGGAGAGGATGTGTCGTGAATGAGAAGGCTAGCACTCCTCGCACTAGGTTAAAGATAGAAAGTCCAGATCAGCTATTCCGCTGGTGTAATTTATATTGAAGAAGGGAAGACGTGCCGTTCAGGTACCTGTTAGATGGCCAAAAGGCGTGAGATTTGATAGACACAGTGGTGCGACAACTGTTGTCAGCTCTGGATAAACACGTGGAGCCTGAGCGTTAAGCCCCGACGAGATCGTCCGCATGCCCAGCAGTGGTTTCTGTTGAAGGTGCTCGAGCTGGTAGTCCAGGCTTTGGGTCCTAGTAACAGTGGTTGTAACTTGTAACTATTGGGCGCACGCTCGACTGAGAATGAGGCTATGAACAACAGATTCACTCGAGGATTGGGCCACGAAGCCATTAGGTAAGCACTAGTACTGTTTCTCCCGCCCACCTCAACGTTTCAACGCCCAAGTCCAGTCAAGTTCACTATCGATTCCATACTCTCCGCTTCCTGTCCGACGGCTTCGTCACATCGACTAGATTGCCATTTTCTTCGCTTGCAATTTTGCTTCACAAGTTAGGGGCCTATAGTACCACAACCTCAGGCTACGAGTCGTCGTGCCTACAATTTTATCGGACATGTCACTCTTTGCGTGGTCCGGTGAGTCCATATTATAATATTGTTTGTCTCTATTTCTGATATTCATTTCCGTGTCCTCCAGCTCCAGAGCGACGGAGCGAGGATCGAATCTTGCCCATCATCCCAAATGAGATATATATCCACATATTCGAACACCTGGTCCCACCTACTGCCAGTGGTCAATTAAACCGAGAGGAATCCCAAATTCCAGCCAGAGTTTCCTGCGTCTGCAGATCCTTTGCCAATTTCTGCCTTCCCCGCTTATTCGCATTCATCAATTTTGATGTCCCCCGACGTTACCATCTTGACCATACAAAAGGTGTTTGGCAGGGTCTCTCTTCGAGCGGTGCTCATTTATTCCGACAGATCGCTTTGAAGCGGTCACTTGCACTCTCCCTCGCCAAGAGTGTTCGAACCTGCCATTTCAATGACGAGTTCTCTTTCAGAGACCGCAATGTCGGACTAACCCTCAATGCATGCATTACTGGGTTGTTACACTTGACGAACATCCGCCAGCTGAAGTTTCACGGCACCCCTGTGCACTGGGACCTTTGGCACGCAATCGCATCTCTGGGATCATTGGAAAAACTATCCTTCACCAACTGTGAATTTCCACAGTTTTCGCCGAATGACACACCGCGCACAAAGGTGTCTCATCTTGAAGTGACTGATTGCAGGTTATTTACTGAAGGTCCACGGTTCATCCTATTGGTAGACGCTCGCTGCATACGTGTTCTTGACATGGATATCACATGGATGTTCGAGGACCTCACTTGGCTCTCTCAGTCCGCTGTCACAGACTTACGTGTTACTCCTGTCCGTAATCAATATTCTGACGCGAGCTTGAGGCGCACACATGCCATCCTCATGCATGCACCCCAATCTCTTGAGTCATTGCGACTCTGCATTTTTGATTTCATGATGATGTCCACGGAAACCATGATCCAAGACACTTTTAACTCCCCCGCATGGGACAAATTTTCTTGCCTCCGTTCACTCACGCTCGACATAAAAGAGAGCTATCGAGATGGACCAGATTCACACGTAAGTTGACTCATTTTGATGACTTCTGCCACAGCCGTTTGATGATCTCATAGGTGCTCGCAATAGTATTGGATGCTGTCCACGGTCTCAAGAGTCTTCGATCAATCATACTGAGTCCCGCAGACCGGAGCGATATCCACCCCAAGATGTACTTCATAGAGGTTCGAGCCGTCGCTCAACATATGCACGATTCTGGATCAGGTCTCACATATATAGATGCTTTCGGGAGAGCTGTTCGTTTAGTGGATGGAAATTGGATAGACGTGCTTAGTTGATAAAGAAAAGGATTAGATTTGAAATCTGACGGATGACCACTTCATCCGGGCTTCTACTTGGTTAGCCTCTTTCTACCTGTGCTTGCTAGTTTGCTCTTAACCTACCGTTTGACTCTCCTGGATTGTGCGACCGACTTGACCCTCGTGAGTGCAGTGAAATTGGGCTCCCAATATTTGTGAAACTTGAGAAACATAAACTTGGGTGTACGTTACAGGCCGACGGGACCAGAAGCATGAACCAACGACGCAAGCTTTCGAGTATCTATCTCCCAGAACGAACCTGCACGGGATTGAAGGGAGTGGATATCTGCGTCAGTATGTATCTACCTGTCCAAAAAGGAGGAGATGACGAGCTTCGTCAGGCCAGTCATCCGCATCATGTTGCCTCTAAGATCCAAAACAACGTCAACATGTACACAGTCGCTGGCCATAGCAACGGACTGTGCCAAGCATATGTATGCATGGTGACTTGACGAACCATTTCCGACGTCCGAACACAAATAACCAGGGAACCGTGTCATCATAAGCTGAGCATGGAATAATCCTTCTAGCATAACGACGATACCGCAGAGCGATGTCACGCACGTATCCAAATTCTGAGGTGTTTGAGTATTCATTCGTGCTACACTTGAGATCTGACATCCTCACCGTGCAGGATTACCGATAGAATGATCGGGAAAACCCTCCTGGATCAGAGGTGCGGCATTACACGATGAGGCGATTAGATGGGCCGATGAGGAGATGGGACACATTGGTGTCTCGCGCAACACTGTATCCACATACGGCAATGACTCTCGATCATCAAAGTTTGGCAGATACTGTCACCCGATCACGCGGTCGATGTCATCCTGTGCACGTTGTTGAACGTCAGGGCAGTTCATCATGATGTAGATGAAGAGGAGAAGCACCGAATACGTCTGTTATCTGACACGCGGAGGGACCGTAACACAAACCGTTCCCATGGCGGTCGAATGTCATTAGCAAAGTGTTAGTGAGTGAAAGGGTGCATTGCAGGACACAGAAACAATCTGCATAGAGTGACCATGCCCCGTGGTTGACGGCTTACACGAGTTCTGTGTTCTTGGAATCGTCGTACAGACGATATCGAGAAATCGCGTTGGCGACCAAGGATAATGTTGCATTGCATAGTACCTCCTTCCATCGCTCATGAATCACACACGGGCGAACACTGATGGAGAGACTCGCGAGGCGTCGTTTGACCCACATATATGGTGCATGCAACGCTTCGTTCGCCAGGTATCGAGATCCAGCAGCCTCGGATAGAAACTCCAGTCCAGGAAGCCACGTCGGCAAAGCCATGACCACACTATACACGTCAAGCAACCAAATCAACTTGATCAGTTGGAAACGGCCTACCAACCGGGAACATTTCACACAATCCCGATATTTCAGGTGTGCAAATGCGGGTCCCAATGTCCGTAACACGTAGCATTGACGACACATGACGTCCCTCCTTCTGACATATCGTATCCGTACATCACCGCCATCACCACAGCGCCTGAAAACCTGTGGATGGATAGCATAAATTTTCCATCGTGCCGTATGCGCTTCGAAGCTTGGGCCGTGCCGGGCAAAAGGGATGCCATATTCACCGATCCTTTGTTGGCCATACCATTCGATGCAAAGCAACCGAGGCATACTAGTAGCACAGGAACGCACAAAAAAGATGACACGGGTTGATCAGAGTACTTCTTGGTGCACTTTTCGAGCAATGCCACGAGTTCAATATGACGGTCTGTTGGCCCAGAACACGGGTGCCAGTAAATAACATTGCCTGTACGATGGTTATGCATCAGCATGGAATTGAGGTGAGGGATGCACAGAGGATATCGTATACCTTTAACCGCGCTGTATATGTGAGATGTGGTGCCTCCAAGTTCAAGCCGAGTATAGAAAGGGTGTAGGGCCAGGTGAGAGAGACAGCCTGCTGTGTTAGTGATCGCGACAATCTGAGTTCCACATACCCTCGATGAAGAGCAGGATGACTACGAGCCCGAGCAGGACGACAATCAGCTCGGTGTGGCAGATAGATAAGGGGCGCCGATAGAAGGGGCGCCGCCCCGCGGATTCGCCGAATTTTGACGATAAGTTCCTAGCAGTAGTGTGCTTGAAGTATCACCTGATGCCATTATCTCGTCCTAGACTTGCTCGCGAGTCGAGTCTCATGGATGTCAAGATTGCTGGATCCAGTTTGGGAGTGGTCAAGGCGCGAATACGCGTCAACTTGGAGCTGGACGATCGACACATGAAGTGATGTTTGTATTACAAGCTGCGCGGCTGGGCGCGTCAGAGTCGATATTCTGGACGAAACGGAACGAGCTCGTACCTCGCCGACAAACTCAGCAGCCTGGTCATTTCACCTTGCGTTCTGGAACGGGATAACGTGAGTATCATATGTCGTCTCGCGCGGCTGACGACATTCTTCACCTTGCTGACACAACGATCCAATGGCAGTCACGTCGCGGTTGACAGTCGTGTCAGTGATCTTCGGTTAAAGCGAAGACTTAGAAGCAAGGATGAATACAAAATAGATCCATTGAGTAAATGTGCAATACGTGTGTGAACCACTCGTTCTAGGCGCGACATATGCGTAGTATGTGTCTAGAATATGTGAGTTGGTCGTGAGATGAAATGAGATCGTCAGAGTGAAGAAATTAATGACAAGCGGGGTTAAAGTAAAGTGTAATCGATGGCGCATTTAAAGTGGGTCAAAAAAACGTTTGGTTGGTAGCGTACACGGCGAGGTCGCTTCGGGACCCAGGAGGGCGATAGCTTTCTGGCAGGATCTATCGAGATCGCGTTGTGCCCCCCCAAACGCGTTCGTCGCCCTCTGCTAGGTCGTTGTATACTTGGCAGAGATATTTGACAAGAGATGGCGAGATGGCGAGACGTGATGGTGTACATGAGATCAGTGTGAAGATGTCGAGGAAGCGCAAAACAAAGTCATCTTCGCCAGCGTTCCCCTCGCAGTGGGTCTCACAGACGAGTTCAGTAGCTCTCCTTGATCTTTTTCGTCATCCGCGTCTGCGCCTGGTGGGGAGGTAGTGTTTTTCTGGTTGACCCTCATCACCCGCATCTTCCTCGTCATCGTTCTCGCTGATGTGTCTGTTGGGGTTGCTCGCGTTCTCGAAGTTCTCGTGGAGGTCCCCGACGGGGAGGAGGTGGGATACATGTGCTCTTGGTTCACGGGCATTCGATTATCCGCTGAAAACAGTTGGGAACGTCTCAGTCCATTTTGGTTATCGGAGGGAGCATCCGTGGCATCGCTATCGTAGTAGACATCGTCGTCTTCCTCTTCGTCTGGTGGGTACCAAGGGGATGGTAGGGAGATGTTGGAAAAGGAAGGGAAAAAGTCGATAAGATGTTCAGAATCAGAGGAAGGGAAGGGGGAAGACATGTCGGACTGATTTGATGGAAGAGTGGTGGCCGCATCAGCCGCGTTAAATATATGAATGACGCCTTGATTGACTTTCTAAATCTGGTGCGGTGGTGGACGGCGTGGGCTCCATGGACTCTGTGGTCAAATGCACTTGGCAGAGGCCAAAGCCACGTAAAGCGTAATCGACGCACCTATTCAACGCTCTCGTAAGATGGGCCCAGTGGGTACACTGTGGAGGAAGTAGGGGAGGACTACGACGAGTGGTTTCTCTTCATTTTCATCCTCGTCATCGCCGCTCTCGCTGATGTGTCTCGGGATACGGATAGTGAAGCGCTTCTCTTGCTCGTCCTGGGATATCTATGTCACCATCATACTCACTATCCCAATCAGAATCGCTGTCGTCAGACAGATCGCCATATAGTCAAAGTCCTCGTCAATAGTGCCGAGCTCACGGACGGTCGGCAACTTCGGGGTACTCCACTTATCTGAGTGTGAACATTTGAACCCCGTCTCTGAGACGTATAACCTCTCCGCTTACACTACTCACGCGCACGGCCGGCTCGCTGTTCTGCTGGAGTAGTCTTATTCAGCTAATAGAATCAGATAGTATATAAACCTAGATGCTATAGGGGATAGTAGGAATCTAATCTATTCCGCCCCACCTTCAACACCCAAGTTCCCTAGTATCCATATTCTCTGCTTCCTGTCCACCCCGTCACATCGACTAGATTCATTTTCTTCGCTTGCCCACGACCTCAGGCGAGTCGTCGTGCCTACAGTTTTATCAGACAATGTCACTCTTTGCGTGGTCCGGTGAGTCCGTATATATTGTTTATCTCTATTTCTGATGTTCATTTCCGTGTCCTCCAGCTCCAGAGCGACGGAGCGAGGATCGAATCTTGCCCATCATCCCAAATGAGATATATATCCACATATTCGAACACATGGTCCCACCTACTGCCAGTGGAGAATTAAAACGAGAGGAATCCCAAATTCTAGCCAGACTTTCCTGCGTTTGCAGATCCTTTGCTAATTTCTGTCTTCCCCGCTTATTCGCATTCATCCATTTTGATGCCCCCCTCAGATATTATCATCACGATCTTCACCATGTAAGATGTGCTGATGGTCTCTCAAGCGGCGCTCATTTGTTCCGACGGATCGTTTTGAAGCAGTCACTTGCACTCTCCCTTGCCAAGAGTGTTCGAATCTGCCATTTCAACGCCATATTCTCCTTCAGTGACTGGGATGTCGGACCAACCCTCAATGCATGTATTGCTGGGATATTACACATGACGAACATCCGCCAACTGAAGATTTACAACAGCCCTGTGTACTGGGACCTTTGGCATGCGATCGCATCTCTAGAATCATTGGAAAAACTATCATTCACTGATTGTGAATTTCCACGGATTCCGCCGGGTGACACGCCGAGCCCAAAGGTGTACCACCTTGAAATGACTGCTTGCAGGTCGTGCACTGAAGGTCCCCGGTTCATCATGTTGATAGATCCTCGCCACGTACATGTTCTCGACACGGATGTCACATGGATGTTCGAGGACCTCGCTTGGCTCTCTCAGTCCGCTGTGACAGACTTGCGTGTCATTACTCTTGCCTATAATCAATATATTTTGGCGTGGCCCGGGCGTGTACATGCCATCCTCATGCATGCGCCCCGATCTCTTGAGTCATTGCGACTCTACATTGTTCATTCAGGGAGAAAACCCACGGAAACCATGATCGAGCACACTTTCAATTCCCCTGCATGGAACAACGACAACTTTTCTTGCCTCCGTTCTGTCACGCTCGACATAGAAGGGGGCTTTTATCGAGATGAATCATCATATTCATGCGTAAGTTGATTCGTTTTGATGGCTTCTGTCACAACCGTTTGATGATCTCATAGGTGTTCGAAATCGTATTGGGTGCTGTTCACCGTCTCAAGAGTCTTCGATCATGCATACTGAGTGCCCCAGGCCGGAATGATATCTGCCCCATGCTGTCCTTCACAGAGGTCCGGGCCATCGTTCGACATACTATGCTCGATTCTGGATCTGGTCTCACATATATAGGTGCTTTCGGGAGAGCTGTTCGCCTAGTGGATGGAAATTGGACAGACGTGCTTAGTTGATAAAACAAGGATTGGATTCGGGATCTTACGGATGGCCACTTCATCCGGGCTTCTACTTGGGTGGCCTCCTTCTGCCTGTACTTGCTGGTTTGCTCTTAACCTACCATTTGACTCTCCTGGATTGTGTGACCGACTTGACCCTCGTGAGTGCAGTGAAATTGGGCTCCCAAGATTCAAGTTTGTGAAACTTGAGAAACAGAAGTGTACGTTACAGGCCGACGTGACCAGAAGCATGAACCAACGATGCAAGCTTTCGAGTATCTATCTCCCAGAACGAACCTGTACGGTGCGGATATCTGCAGGAACTGCGCCAGTAGTTCTACAGGCCTGTCATACGTTGCATATAAGATCCTAAACAACGTCGACATGGACACAAGGAGGTGCTGCGACTTGTCTTCCTTGACTGTGCCAAGCATATGACGACGCATGTATACATGTTGCCGAACCATTTCCGTCGTCCGAATCCAAATAACCAGGGAAGCGTGTCATAATAGGCCGAACGTCACTGCAAGAATCCCTCTGGCATAAACACCTCAGGATTAGGATACGTTTCGTCACTGTGACATCGCCCAGCGGTACCATCGTTGAGTCTTCATTCGTGGTACGCTTGAGATCTGACATCTTCACCAGGTATTGGGGATAATCATGACGCCTTGATAGAATGATCGGGAAAAACCTGGATCGGAGGTGTAACATTGCTCACCTTGCGGAATGTGATATCCGTCCTACACACCGTCTTCGCTGGTGGCATGACACCTGAATACACGATGAAACGATTGGATGTGCCGATGAGGAGATGGTGCATACCGATGGGTAATACGGGACACCTTGGTGTCTCGCGCAACACTGCCTCTAGATCGTCCGAGTCAAGGCTTGGCAGATGCTGTCACCCGATCACGCGGTCGATGTCATCCTATGCACATTGTTGAACATCAGGGCAGTTCATCATGATGTAGATGAAGAGGAGTAACGCAACTTGAAACCGTTCCCACAGCGGCTGGATCATGGATGTCGTTAGCAAAGTGCCAGTGAGTGGAACGCAGGACACAGAAACAATCTGCATAGAGTGACCTTGCACTGTGTTTGACGGCTTACACGAGCTTTGTGTTTTTGGAATCGTCATACGGACCCGGGACGATATCGAGAAATCGCGTCGGGATAGTGTTGCATTGCATACCTCCTTCCATCGGGACTACCGAACAGGAACATCATATTACACAACACCGATATTTCAGGTGTGCAAATGCGGGTCCCAATGTCCGTACCACGTAGTATTGATGACACAGACGTCTTTCCTTCTGACATCTCGCATTCGTGCGTCACTGTGGATGGATAAATTTGCCATCGTGTCAAACCCGATTCTCTGTTGGAACTTGGCCATACCATTCAACCGAGGCATCGCACAGGAACGCGCTTGAATTTGGAATAGAAGACACGGGTTGAGACTTGAGTACTTCTTGGTGCGCTTTTCGAGCAATGCCGCGAGTTCAATAGGATGGTCTGTTGGCCCAGGACACAGGTGCAAATAACATTGCCTGTACGATTGTTGTGCATCAGCATGGAATTGAAGATAGAAAGGGACGGGCACAGGGGGAGCCTGCTGTGTTAAGTGGCAGATAGATAACGGGTGATAGAAGGTTCCGCCCTGCGAATTTGGCGAACCTTCTTGACGATAAGTTCCTAGCGGTAGTTACCTGGGGTAGCACCTGATACCCTTATCTCGTCCTAGACGTGCTCGCGAGTCGAGTCTCACGGACGTCAAGATTGTTGGATCCAGTTTTGTCTTGTGGATTGGGAGTGGTCAAGGCGTGAATGCGCGTCAGAGCCGATATTCTTGACAAAACGGAACGAGGTACGTGGCCGGCAGGCTCGGCAGCCCGATCGTTTCACCTTGGGTTCCGATGGAACGGAGTGACGTGAAGCGGCATTCTTCGCCTCGCTGACACAACGATCCGATGGCAGTCGCGTCACGGTCGACGGTCGTGTCAGTGATCCTCTGTCAGAGACTGGACTCGGACGAGACACGAAGACTTTGAAGCAAGGACGAATACAAGTTAGATCCATGGGGTAAATGTGCAATACGTGTGCGTGCCACTCGTTCTACGTGCGGCATGTGCGTAGAATATGTGTATAGGATATCGCGAGTTGGTCGTGAGATGAAATGAGATCGTCAGAGCGAAGAAATTAATGACAAGCGGGGTTAGAGTTGTAATCAATGGCGCATTTAAAGCGGGTCAAAAAACGTTTAGTTGGCAGCGTACACGGCGAGGTCGCTTCGGGATTCAGGAGGGCGATAGCTTTCTGGCAGGATCCGTGGAGACCGCGTTGTGCCCCCCGAACGCGTTCGTTGTTGTACGCCAGGTCGTTGTATACTTGGCAGAGGTATTGACAGGAGACGACGAGACGTGATGGTGTACATGAAATCAGTGTGAAGATGTCGAGGGAGCGCAAAACGAAGTCATCCTCGCCAGCGTTCCCCTCGTGGTGGGTCCTACAGACGAGTTCAGTAGCTCTCCTTGATCTTTTTCGTCATCCGCGTCTGCGCCTGGTGGGAGGTAGTGTTTTTTTGGTTGACCCTCATCGATATCACCTGCGTCTGCCTCGTCATCATTCTCGCTGCTGTGTCTGCTGGGGTTGCTCGCGTTCTCGAAGTTCTGGTTCGGAGGTGCCCGACGGGGAGGAGGTGGGATTCGTGTGCTCTTGGTTCACCAAATATTATCGTCTCCGGTGTCCGTTACCATCGCTATCCGAATCCGAACCAACTTTGGACTCGTAGCGCCTCGCACGTTTGATGTTCACTTTGATTACCGGAGGTATGTCTTCCGTGATGTCGCTGTACCAAAGGAACGGTAGCGAGATGCGCAGGCAAAGGGAAGCCGAGGAGATGTCGGAAGAAATGCGCTAAATACAAAAATAGTAAGCTTTCTATATTTGGTGCGATACTGGACGGAGTGTGGTCAATACGCTTGGCATTTGCAAAGCCAAGACTCGACTCAAAGCGTCATTCAAGCAGGGTAATGACACCTCTCAGGAGTATGGTCAGCCCGACATCGTCGCCCACGACGAGCACGTCCAACACACGACGAACACGCGCCTTGTATATAAATAGCTCTATGGGAAATACATGACCCACACACGGCGCTGCGGTCTATTCCGGGCACCCTTTTTATACCCAGTGCCATCGTGCACTCGACCAACCTCTCTCTCGCTATTTTCTTCTCTCTCCAAATGCGTCTCTTGTCACTCCTTACCCAGATTTCCCTCACCGCCACCCTTGTCGTATCCGCCTTACAGGTCGCCCCAACCACCGAACAGCAGGAGGCCACAATTACCAGTATACACTTTCCCCGCTCGAGTTATATCTATCCTCATCCGTGTCAGATTCCACACAGGAATGCACACCCTACTACTACGCCCCCGTCGGTCAAGCCGTCTCAGCGGGAAAATTCCCCCCTGTCTGGACACCCGCCACAATCATTGCAAATGATACCAACGCACAAGCAAAATACCAGAGTATACAGTCTCAGATTCCCAACATATCCCCAAACGGATACCAGCCAGCGTCCCTCGAGGGTAACTGGACAAACTTTACTTACCCTGCCTCCGATCCAAACTGTTGGTGGACCTATGGTCAATGCACCACCCCAAAGCTCGCAGGCCTCCCACCCGATCTCGCAGCCGTTCCAGAGGTACGCTTGCATCCGCTTCGCCATGCACTCTGCTCACGTCCCTCGAGCCGGATACTCTTGGATACGGCTTTGATGACGGCCCAAACTGCTCCCACAACGCTTTCTACGATTATCTCTCCCAGAACAATCAGAAAGCCAGTCCGTACACGTTGCTTTGACCTCTCGTCGATTTCTCACCTGCATACAGCCATGTTTTACATCGGCAGCAACGTCATCGACTGGCCCCTCGAAGCTCAGCGCGGTCTTACTGATGGCCACGAAATTTGCGTCCGCGAGTATCCTTTTTTGTTCTCCTCGCTCCACTTGCTGATCCCCTCTTAGACACGTGGTCCCATCGTTACAGTTGGTACTCCATCCCGTAACCATGTGCTCCACACTCACCGTCTTTCCAGTGACCTCCCTCACAAACGAAGAGGTCTTTGCAGAGTTCTATTACAGTACGTCTTGACCTCCCTGTCACGTCCATTGCTCACCCCTTTCTAGCTGTATGCGCTTCCAATCTTTGTCGGATACCTTACTCACCCCTTCTAGATGGAAATAATCAAACTGGCTATTGGCGTCACTCCCACCTGCTGGCGTGTATGTCGCGTGCTTCCGCTTCGCTCAACTTCTCGCTTATCTGCACACAGCCTCCCTTTGGCGATGTAGACGATCGCGTCCGTGCGATTGCTCACGCACTCGGTCTCCGCACCATCATCTGGAAGTATGATTCCAACGATTGGCGTGCTGGAACTGGAAACATCACCGATGCCGACGTCGACGCCAACTACGAGGCCCTCATTGCACGCGCTCAAAACGGCACCTTCAGCACTGTAGGCTTGATAACATTAATCTCCACCTATCGCCGCACTTTTAACACGTTCTCCAGGGTGGCACAATTATGTTGACTCATGAGCTCAACAACTTTACCATGTCCGAGGCCATCAAGTACTACGACCAACTCAAGAGCGCGTTCAAGTACCTCGTTCCCATGGGTGTCGCCACTAACCAGTCACAACCTTATGTCGAAACCAACTATTCGTTGCCCAATTTCGATCAATGTTGGTCCTGCGTTTCCACGTTGCTAACCTCACTGATGAGCACATTTTTATCCAGATATCGCAGGGACCACGACGCTCGCGGGTGGTCCCGCCCCGACGGGTTCAGCTGAGTCATCCGGATCATCGACCCCTGGCTCGTCTGGCTCGTCTGGTTCGCAGGGCTCAGGTTCAGGTACCAGCGGTGCCCGACGTTCGTTTGGAACCTTGGGCGGTCTCGCCGTATCAGCCGTATTCCTTGCCGGTTTGTTGAGATTGTTGATGTAACCCATATGGGCCCGTTCCAGCTCTCTTTTTAGTAGATTTTACGACCGTATTCATGACCCGCATCGTTCTTGTCTCGCTCGGACCTTTTTCTTTTTCCAGTCGATGTCAGCCCCTTGCGCACTAGTGTTGTTGTCTTTTGTCATTCTTTAATAGGAATAGTTTACGGTCCCGTTTCGGCCTATTGTGTTTTCCGGTACACGACGCACGGATCATCAAAGTGGTCTGTTTTCACATGAGTGGAATATAATATGCATTGTCGGAATGGAGGCGTGTGCGTGTGACGGGATCATAATGCGAACTGATCGGAGGCAGGCACGCGATGAGAAAGTCAACGATCGGCGGACGGGAGAATCCAGAGACTCGTATCGGTTCCGGGGTACGTGAGGGCTTACAATAAGGTATTTGATGCGCCCTACGCAGTGCGATGTCCGGCCCGCTCGGCGACACTTTGTCCCGCTCCCGACTGGGCTGTGCGCGGACCGACATCCGTCGGTAGATGGCCGATGCGTCACCACTCTCACTCAACGGGTCGTGCAAATACCGACGCATCACGACCCCCATCCGAATCGCGTCCTATTTTCGTCGCGGACGGGATGTGCCGGTCGCTGTCGACGTGATCGTCGCCGCGTTGTTCATGGGTACCCGCTCAGTGCACGCGCTGCTCCATTGAACATATCCCGTAGACGGAGACAGCGTCCAAAGAATAGATGACGAGGCGGTCCGCGATTCCTATCCGAGTCGTCGCGTCTATTCTTATCGCTGACGCAATCGTCTGTCCCGCCCAGTGTGTGTACGTTCTCTGTTGAGCACGTCTTTCCTTGGTGGGACCTGTCGACTCGGGGAACGCAGAAAGAAAAGATAATGAAAGGAATGATGAACGAACGGTGATGGTGACCAGGGCAGTCAGTCCAGACGCCAGAGGTAGTCTCACCGTACGAAGAGTCCATCGAATCCAGGGTACGTTTTCGAATGCCTTCGACCATGCCCGAAAAGGGGGTCGACGTACGCGAGCCTTTGAATGAGGATCTCGTTTTTGATCCAGCAAGGGTCAAATCACGCATGGTAAGGTGTCGGTTGGACAGTGATGTCCCATGTATCCCAGCGCGACTCGGTGGGCGCCCTCTAATATTGCGGACAGATCCTATGGGAGACTCATCTACATCTGGTATCGTCATGTAATAATCTTGCTGAAGCGTGAGCGGACGAGTCCATCAGTAATTTTACATTTTGCTTATTTCGGCTTGGGAACTGCTTATGCAATCTCGCCGCAGCTAAATATTCTTACGATTCATCATTAGTACGGTTAGTCAGGTTAGATGAATAGAAAATATTGGGA